>BLKR01003990.1:0-124097 GCA_011170035.1 Teleogryllus occipitalis
CCCTCCCTCAATGCTCCCTCTCCCAATACTCCCCTCTCAATACTCCCCTCTCAATACTCTCCCTCTCCATACTGCCCTTCTCAATACTCCCTCTTTCAATGTTCCCTATCTCAATGTTCCCTATCTCAATGTTCCCTATCTCAATGTTCCCTCTCGCAATGTTCCCTCTCGCAATGCTCCCTCTCGCAATGCTCCCTCTCGCAATGCTCCCTCTCGCAATGCTCCCTCTCGCAATGCTCCCTCTCGCAATGCTCCCTCTCGCAATGCTCCCTCTCTTCATGCACCCTCTCTCAATACTCCCTCTCTCAACACTCCCTCTCTTCATGCACCCTCTCTCAACACTACCTCTCTCAACACTCTCTCAACACTCCCTCTCTCAACACTCCCTCTCTCAACACCCCCCTCTCTATACGTCACTCTCGATACTCTCCCTCTCAATAATTCCTCTCCCAATACTCTCCCTCTCAATACACCCTCTCTCAACACCTCCTCTCTCAATATTCCCTATCCCAATACTCTTCCTCTCAATACTCCCCCTGTCAATACTCCCTGTCTCAACACTCCCTCTCTCAATACTCCCCCTCTCAATACACCCCCTCTGATCACTTCCTCTTTCAATCCTCACTCTTTCACTTCCTCACTCAGCTTCTCCAGCTCCGCTCTCCTTGCCGCCCAACCCGAAGATATGGATTACTAGCTGTGACGTTCTTCTAGCAGAGTCATAGAAGCACCGACCGCAGATAAAAATAGTGACAGAGAGGAAGGGGAAGACCGCCATGACAGGAACATTTAATGCATTAGTACGATTCGTGCCAAATTAATTGTTGCTGTTAAATATCCGTTTGTCTATTTCACAGCAGAAATAGAGTTTTAATGAATAGAACAATGTACAGGAAAATCAGAGGCCACTCAGGCAGGGAATATTCTGTTAGTCAGTGGCTATGAACTTATCCTCTTACCAGAAAGAGGCTTGAAGAATTTTGATGTCTGCATGAGATGGTTATTCGCAAAATTATTAAATGCATAATAAAATTCGATATCCAAATGAATTGCCTCAAAATGTAGCTTATTGGGTTGTTTATCTTAATGCAAATGGATGAGATCGAGGACGACAGGTGAAGGTAAAACGGGACGAAGAAGGGCAAGATGCCCTCCATTCATGATTCCTCTCAGTCACAAGCAGTGGCAGAGCCTTCATTTTAAACCACATTTGAGATAATTGTTGTAGATAGAAGTGTGATGTGTTTGTTCTGTTCTGCTGCATGTTCTTATGACAGTGGTTCGTATTCATTACAACGCATCGTGTAGTTTGCATTCCACTCTTTGTATGCTTCAGCAAATGCATCATTCTGTATGATT
The DNA here is from genome assembly GCA_011170035.1 of Teleogryllus occipitalis. Taxonomy (NCBI): domain Eukaryota; kingdom Metazoa; phylum Arthropoda; class Insecta; order Orthoptera; family Gryllidae; genus Teleogryllus; species Teleogryllus occipitalis. The sequence continues at coordinate 1,360 of BLKR01003990.1, forward strand.
CCGATTGCCAAAGGCTACAGTTATTTGCACGTTACTCATATGATGATTATCAACACCTGATCGTGTTCTCGTTTGAAATTATACTTTGATTCTGATACTCATCCAGAGAACATAACTCCAACATACGCATTTCTTCACATCCGTACAAACGCGTACTTGTTTTCTAATTTTTTGGGTCTTCTGCTATTATTTCACAACTATGCCTTCCACTTTGTCTCAATCATGAAGTTCTCCCTGTTTATTTTTGTACATTTTCTACACATGCGTATACTTTCCATTACCTTCGTTTACAATCCCTCATACCTTTATTTGCAATCGTTTACTTTCGAACGCTTATTGGATGTTTTCTTTATTACTCTTTGAGAAGCAATTTATACCTTAATAACTACACCTGAATTTAATTATTTTTGGTATTTCTCGGTGTTTGGAACTTCTTGCTTTTCTCTTCTCTGCATCTTAGAATTTTTTTCAGCATTCCTAAGAAATGTTTATTGTATCTTCCAATTGTCCCAAGGTTGTTTGCTCTGTTTATTGTGAATTTCCTTAATGTATATGTTGAGGTATATTTATCGCCAAGAACTTTCCCAGCTAAATCTTTGTACTTATACTTTCATTGCATTCTCCATGGCATTTTTCTTGGGTTCTTATCTCTAGTATTCACTTTATCATTCACCAAAACGATGAGAGAAAATCATTGCATTCTAACCACTCAGTATCTCAAATGGCTTTAATGCAACATGTTTCCACTTCATATTTATAACTTTTCAGTTTCTTTGTCATAAGAAATATTAAATACTGCATGTGTAAAGTAGTGTACAACATTGACTTCTGCATTTGTATTTAAAATAGAAATTTCATTCAAAATTTTCTTGAAATTTTCCATTTTAATAATTATTTATATACGAGTATGGGTCTTTTAAAAATGCATTTATGATTACACTGAACTTTTCCTTTTACAATTTTCTACGGTAAAATCGCTAACCTTTTCCTTATCTGCAAAATAAACACTAGCTTTGTCAGTTGACATTCACCTCACTTGCATTTTATTGGCAATGCTCCCGCTCTTAATTCTTAATTCTTAGACCTCTACCCATCCTAATTCTTTTCATTATACTCGACATAATTTTCAATTAATGTTGGATCCAAGGATTTTCTATTTTTGTGAACACAGTATGATGAAAATAATATTCTACAGTTCATGTATTCGATAATTACATATGAAGATTATATTTAATAAAGTTTATGAAATAAAATTTAACCATTATTAATTCGTTCCTTTAATTTAAAAGATTGAGCTGAAGCTACAGCTAAAGAAAACGTGAGCAGATTACATTTTTTCCCGATACGTCATATACATTTTTTTACTGTTTGTCGATGAAATAAAATAAAAGCTTAATATTGAAGGCTTGCTATCAAAATCAACTCATTGCGTTTGCTAACGATGAAAGGGAAAATAAAATTCTTCTTTAAAACCACGGGCAGTAGAATAAGACTCGTTCATTTTTAGATGTAATAAGCATAATTTGAGTTATTTCCTTTCGGAAGATGCAAATATTGTAATGATTGCAGTTTATAATGTTTAGATTTATTGCACGAGTACATATTTTGAAAGCAACCGAAGTTAGGAGCGGGCAGCATTATACATTTATGAGAGAATCAGACTTAATTTTGCGAAACAACTATCTTTTGACGTATCGGGTATGTGACATCTGTGCGAGAAAACGGTGGTCGGTTGTTCCGTTTACCACTACCTCCCCACGATTCTCTCGCTGCGATTGGCTGGAAGTGATGATGCAGTCATCCGTGACGTAAAATCTAATACGTCATCATTTGTGCCGTCAAACATACGATTATGAACGACTTCTTGCAACACAAAAGATCATTTATAATGTGGGTAAACAAAAATTAATTTCATCTATATATATAAAAGAAAGTCATGTTAGTTACACTATTTATAACTCAAGAACAGCTGTACCGATTTGGCTGAAAATTGGTGAGCAGGAAGCTTAGAGCCAGGAGACGGACATAGGATACTGTTTATCCCGTTCAACAGCGTTCCTGTGTGAGAACGCACGTTTTTGCACGTTTTCGCACGTTTTCGCGTGATTTCGCAGGTTCGCGGTCATTGTTGCCTGTTGTAACCCATTGTTGTAACGCCGCACTGATAACAGAAGGCGATAATGATACCCGCTTTTCGTTCGCCGTTATATCTATATATACTGCACCTATTATATACTTACGTTATACTTATATATACTTAACCTATGCACCAAAATACAGGAACAATAATGAATGATTAATCTACTTAATTTTTTTATTTGCATTTTCTAATAAACAATTTAACTTAATAAATTCCAAAATCTGCTTATTTATTGCCTTTAACAGCCGATTCCTATGATTACAGCTGTGTATTTCTCTCTTAAACAAAAATCAATTTAAAAAACGCGCTGCTACGTAATAGATTTTTTAATTATCTATTTAATATCAGAGCGTTTTTTTGAAATTCTTCTTTGTTTGAGAGAAAAACACAAAGCTGCAATAGCTTTATTATCACGAGTACAACAAGGATAGTACAGTTTCTCACAGTGAGTGCGACGCGAGAAAAAGATGGGACCGGCTGTTAAGGCGGAGTTCGCCGGGTCAGCCAGTTTAGTAATAAAACTATCTTGTGTTGATAGTAAACGCCTTATTATGTTAGAATATATATCTAATGTATATATCATTACCTCGTCATTTCCCACAACACTACATTTCTCTTTTTCATTCTCTCTCCCTCTCTCTCCTTCTCTCCCTTTCTCTCCCTTTCTCTCCCTTTCTCTCCCTTTCTCTCCCTTTCTCTCCCTTTCTCTCCCTTTCTTTCCCTTTCTCTTTCCCTCCCTTTCTCTCCCTTTCTCTCCCTGTCTCTCCCTTTCTCTCCCTTTCTTTTCTTTCTCTCCCTTTCTCTCCCTTTCTCTCCCTTTCTCTCCCTTTCTCTCCCTTTCTCTCCCTTTCTCTCCCTTCACTCTTTCTCGCTTTCTCTCGCTTTCTCTCTCTTTTTCTCTCTTTTTCTCTCTCTTTTTCTCTCCTTTTTCTCTCTTTCTCTCTCTTGCTCTCTCTTGCTCTTCCTTGCTCTCTCTTGCTCTCTCTTGCTCTCTTTTGCTACCTCTCTCTCTCTCTCGCTCTCTCTTTCTCTCTCTTTCTCTCTTTTTCTCACTTTCTCTCTCTCTATCTCATTCTGCCTCTCTCTCTCTCTCTCTCTCTCTCTCTCTCTAACATGTTGAAAGCATTCATAGAAGCATTTGTCCAAGCCTTTGCATCACCTCCTGGCGTCCACGTGCCACCTCTGATCTCCCGCAAGCCCCGTTTGTCACCGCCTCTTCCCCGACGCCGACACACCGCCCCCGCACTCGACGCCCCCGCCGCGCCGGCGGCAGGGGGCGGGGCAGGGCGGGGAAGGTCTGGAGGGGAGGCAACGGTGGCGGCGCGTGGCGTTACCAAGCAACGGCCGAACAATCGCTGCGCGGCGTCGCGTTACTCTGTTAGCACGTCGTTTGGGCTGCTCAATAAAATTGCAAGTGCATTGAACCGAACCGTCGCGCCCAAGCCGCCGCTCTCGCCTCATGCCCCCCCCCACTCCTCCACCCCCTCCACTGACACAATCGCCCCATGCCTGTAGTCACCGCCGCCACCACTGTCACCCTAGCCACTCTCGCCTTCGCCGCTTCCAGCTGCGTCGCCATAGCCGCCGCCGCCTCCGCTATCGTCAACCCCCGTCCACTTGCAATATACGTGTCTGGTGAGGTTAGTTGGTTGTTAATGATTCCGGGTACGTCAACTTCTGAGGTCATTAATCCCGTACGTGTAGTGCATGTGTTTATATCGGGAGGTGGCGGTGATTTTCCCCGGCTGGGTGGCGAGATTCGGCGCCCATCGGTCCCCCGATCCCCTGATCCTACCGTCAGCTAACGGGGTTGCCCACAACCAGGTATCTCCTATCAGTGGGGCAACGCCCCAGCCGGGAAAAAATCTAATCTTGCAGCTTGCATGTTAGTGTATGTGTGTGTGTAAGGGGTGAGGAGAGGTCAAGGAAGAGAAAGGAAAGATCGCGCGCAGAATGATGGCTCGTTTGTTGGGGTACTGCTCCGGCATTCGCCTGATGTTGATCGGGGAAAACACCGACCAGAGCATCCGGCCTCTAGAATTCTCCTCTAGACAGCGACTGAATTCGACTTGGCTGACAAGCTAGTGTTAAACTCGAACTGTCGGGACTCAATCCTGGGACCTCCCAGTCAGAGGCACTGCAGTGACATCAATTGATGCAGTGAGCCACCACTCCAGGTACGAGTCTGGTGAGAACATAGGTAAGAGAAGGAGATGAGATGGTAGCAAAAGTGGAGGTGGATAACCAGATGTTGGTTAAAATAATTATGGGGAAGAGAGAGGATGTGCAGGCTGACGCCAGAACAAAAGCAGAGAGAGAAGCGGTGGCGGGGAAGGAGACAGTCAGAAGAGAAGGAAGAGATAGGGGCAAGGATGCCAGGCGACTGCCGGTACGAAAGTTCTCTTACGGGTTATGACCAGTACGGAAAAGAAGAAAACTGATGCGGAGAGAAACCTTAGTGAGCAAGGAAGTGGGAGCTAGGAGGAAAAGGCGAGGATTCAGAAGTCGCTAGAGGTAGATGAATGGGATGACATAGCGACTGTGAGGGAGAAGATTAAATCTGAATGAGAGGCCAAGGTAAGCGCGACATTGAGAGCGGTTATGGCAAACACACCCAAGGCAAAGAAAGTTGGAGATGGTGACGAAGTAGGAGAATGTCGATGAGCTGATAATGTACTGGGCTGCGAGGATTGTGGCGGTGAGAGAAAAATCAGGATTATGAGGGGGACGATGAAAACGAACGTGTTGGTGAAACCAATGTCTAAAGAAGCGGCAAGAACGAGGACGGGAGCGAGGACGGAAGCCAGACCACGGGCGAAAGAGAATTAAGGAGACATCGATGGCGATGTTGAGAACGGAAACGATGGCAATTGTTTGGCAAAGAGAAGTGACAAGGGCGAGGTCAAGAGTGGGGATAAAAGCTAAGATGAGGGCCAGGGTCTGGACGTGGTGAAGGTAGCAGTGAAGATGGGACGAGAGAGGGAGAAGGGCGAGAGAAGGCGAGAGTGAGGCCGAGAGCGAGAGCAATGTGAAAGAGAGGTTGGTGGCAGGGTGAGGACGGGAGCTAGGGCAAGGGCGAGGGTAAGGCGGGAGCGAAAGAGGGAGAGGAGGGAATTATGAGGGCAAGGGCAAACCGAGGCCAAGGAAAAGTCTGAAACAAGGACAAATTGAGGGCGGGGGCAATGGCGAATGTATGACCAGGAGCAATAGTACCCAATGGGACGACACCGTGACAATAGATGGGAGCGAGGACAGTGGCTGGGGCGGCGATTAGGGCGAGAGTGAGAGGGAGGGCAAGGGGGGCAGGGAAGAGGTTGAAGGCGAGGGCGGGATGAGGGTAAGCCGAGGGTGGGGGCAAGACGCGGGCGAGGACAAGTCGAGGGCGAGGACAATGGCGATTTTAAGACCGGGACAGAAGTGCCGAGTGAGGCGAGGGTGACGGCAAAGAATGGATGTGACAGGGGCGGGGGCGGACGAGGGCGAGGGGGAGTGCGAGGGCGAGACTGGGGATGAGAGCGGGGGCGAGAGTAAGCCGAGAGCGTAGGCAAGACGAGGGCGAGACAAGTTGAGGGCGGGGGCAATGGCGAATGTAAGATCAGGAACAATAGTATCCAAAGAGGTGAGGACGTGGTACGGGCGAGGTCTAGAGCGAGAGCCAGAGCGAGGGCAGGGCGGGGGCAGGAAAGGGGTTAAAGGCGTGGGCGGGTGACGGTAAGCCGAGGGCGGGGCAAGACGCGAGCGAGGACAAGTTGAGGGCGAGGGCAATGGCGAATTTAAGACCGGGACAGAAGTGCGAATGAGGTGTTGGCGACGACAAAGAATGGAAGTGACAGAGGCGGGGCGCGGGCGTGGGAGAGAGAGAGAGAGTGCAAGGACGAGAGTGGGACCAAGGGTGGGGGCTAGAGTAAGCGGAGAGCCTTGGCAAGACGAGGGCGAGGACAAGCTGAGGGCTTGGGCAAGCGGAGGGCGCAAGCAATGGCGAATGGACCAGCGGGAGCAGGAGTGTCGAACGGGGCGAAAACGCAGGCAAGGGGTGAGTTCGAGCACAGTGGCAGGGGTGAGGGTGAGGGCGAGGGCGGGGGCGGGGCGGGATGGGGCGCGAGCGCGCGGCTGAATCTGCCGAGCGAGCGAGGGAGGCACGGGCTCTAACCGACCGTTATATTGGCAGCAGCGGAGGAGCGGGCGAGCAACTGTTTACGGTGTATTGCCGAGCTCATATTTCACTCAACCCTCTCTCATCCTGCCGCCCCGCCACCGCTGCCACACAGTGGATGGAGCCCCGAGACCAAGAAAGGCCGATGGAGCATCGAAGTCCTGGGATATTGTAATTCCTTCAGATATTAAACCAGACAATGGGTTCAAGTTCCAAAATGAACGTTACAGGATTGCATAATTCCAACAGTCAGCAATTGCAACCTTGAAATAAGTAGTATTATGCTGAGAATTCCTATATCTGTTATTTATAATCAAATGGCCTATAATTTCGATTGTAATAAATGCATATATTTAGTTTTACTTAATAATTCTTTATCATTATGCAAAAAATCAGGATAGAAATATAGAAACTAGTAAGTTGTACTTCAATTTCATTATTTTATTGACAAAAATTACAGGTCAATGAAGTTTTTGAAGTAAATTCATTAGAGTATAGACATTTCTAGTATTTTACTCTTTAACATTGTCTCTTTAATTATAGAGTTTAATTTTATGAAGCGTCTACTTCTACGTCCTGAGTGTCTGAGTGCATATTCAGTAGAATATTCAAAGAGATGGAGGCATGACTAACCGCGAATATGGTGTTTCAAAGGTTACGGAAAAAATAATATACCACAATATAGACATTGAGTAATAATATATTAGGTTCAAATACTAATTACATATGTTTAAGCAATATTTCCGAATCATCAATATTTTTAATAGAAATGTTAAAACAAATCGTTTATCTTTTGAAAAAATTACCGGTTTCCTCTGCTCCTTCTCCAGCTTTGTTCTCTCAAATAGTATAATTACATTTTAATTAATCTTGTATTTTTAATTTTTTATATTTTTCTGCGAAAACCTCTAATGATAACAAAATAATCTCTGAAATAGATTGGGTAATTTTTGAAGCTAATATATTGTTATTTCAGACACACATCGGGCAATTTTTTTTAATTTCATTACTTGAAATTCCACAAAATTTATTCACACAAGATATTCCGTAACCACGGAAATTATAAACAGATTAAAATGCTTTGGCCTAAAATTGGAAATAACTGCCCCACCTAAAATCAATTGAGGTTGAATTGCAACTAAACCGGCGTTTCGGATCACTGTGCACCATCGTACCGAGAGGCGCAGGGGGGAGAACTCGGGTGCAGTCATTTAGTCGCGGCTCGTCTTCTCCGAGCCCTTGTACCCCCTTCACTTGCCTCCTCCCACCCCTCCGTTCCCCCTTTCCACCTCCTCCGCTCGCGCGCAGGTCTCATCTCTCCCTGCACACGCAGGAGGGGAGGGCGTGTTATGTTACGAGTGGGCGAATCCGGTGACGATAATAAATAATATAGAAGGAGGCCGTGTACAGGAGGCAATATGGCGCCCGCGCGCTTCGGCGAACCGACTTCCGGTCCGCAGGACACCGCCAGAAAGTTCTCTTCCAGAAAAAAAATCGGAACGGCGCCTCGTACGTTGACAGCTTCGTTCCGCACTCGTTAGTACGAAGTCGTCTGTAGCTCGCTGGGAGAGCGTTTCTATCAGCAATTATATGAGCACAAAGGGAAAGTTTGAGTGAGATCTGGAATGATACATCGTTCTGGGGAGCAGTTATTACTCTCTTTGTGTGTCTACAGAATAGCACGTGTATGGTCGAGAGCGCTGTTTTGTACGGCGAAGGTAGCGCGATGGTGGGAGACTGTAGAGGTAGTTGGAACGTGTGTTTACCGTAGCATCACGTGGGTGTGACGAAATGAAAAGTGTTCTTTCATATTTGAGACGGATGTGTGTGATTGGTTCAAATAGTTCTTGTATTCTAGTGGCGATCTTTATTGCGTCACGTAATTAGGTAAAATTTGAATTTCCACTGGGAATTCATGCATAATTTCTTTTATATTCTGTGTGTGGTAAGTATTAATTATAAATTGCTGGATTGTTAGCACTAGAAATTACCAAGCATCATTCTCTTCATATGCAAATAGTCTGGCAAAGTCTGGCATGGAAGTCCGTTACATTTGAATTACTTTTTATGTTTCGAATGTGAAGTTTGCTGTGTTATAAAGGAATCATTAATGTTAGAAAATTTAAATTTAAAACTAAGATCGAACCCTTATATCGTCATCGATAAACCTGCGTTCTCAGTTTCAACATCATTCACTATTATATCTCGCCCCCAATCACCAAAAGAGACAAATGAGATGTTTGGTTGATTTTTTTCGTGTTTCCGGGCGCGTCAACACATTTGGTCATCAGTCCCGTAAATGTAGTGCTTTTTTTTCTCGGGAGATGGCAGTGATCTTCCCCGCTGGATGGCGAGATCCGGCACCGACCTACCGCCGGCTAGTGGGGTTTCCCCCTAACCAGGACTCCTCCACCAGCGGGGCACCGCCGTGAAGTGCTAACAGCGGAGTGCAAAAGGTAAACAAAGTGATAATCACATGGCGGTAGACATCTGGGATTGGTTTAATTTGAATATATTCTTGCTTAGCATTGGTTGCTTACAGCACGACCAGACATGAGTGAAATAATCATTACAAGTTTTTTGCTCGGTATCAGAAAACAATTATTCTATTTTTTTTGTAATCAATGGAATCTTGAATAGGTACTAATCAGACGCCGCCTCATATTCCATTATTGACCCACAATCGACCCCTTCATCATCATTAAGCCCCTTAAAACTTTCAATGACCCCGCGGGTCGTTACCGACCCCGCTGCCAACCCCTGGGCTAGCAGTTCGACGCAGCAGCGCAGCCATCACCAAATGTGGTCACGGAGGGATCTCTGCGTTTCATTTTTCGTTTTTGGGACGATTTACCGCGCTATTGAAGTTTCACTTCAAAAAACGCCGTGTTCCCCCCCCCCGAAATTCAGAGATATGGGAATTCTGAACCGAACATCTGCCAGCTTTAACTCATGAGCATTAATGTGGTTCATCGGTACTCTGATAGTTATTACTGTTGATAAAGTGAGAATGAGTACTAATTTGTTTCTTGTTCAGACAACTTGTTGAGACATACTTGGCAAATTAAGGTCAACTTCAACTATGATTAATCACGCTATATAACTTTTATGCTTCTCTTAATCCGCATCAAGCTCTTGCAGATTAATTTATCTTGAGCCAACCTTTTTAGTTTCTTCGTGCTTCTGAAACTTTTATAAGCACTTCTAGAATTAGCTTTTGAATATTTTGGAAGATTCCATTTTAGCCATCCGGCTTTAGTTTGTACAAATATGAATACACGGATTGTATTGCACATATATACCGAAAAGTGCATTCGAAGTTCCCTTAATTATCTAGATTATTCACTATTCCACGGTTCAATTACATTTCACCATCGCTACGCCATCTCTCTACCATATCAGGGGAACAAGAAAAAGTATTGGAATTGGAGTTCTATTGGCATATTAAAACTCGAAGAGGATCTATTATAAAAATCATATTTCTTAAATATAACGACAGCACCAAGTCTTTTGATAAAGAATTTCATTAACGATTTTTATTATTCTTTTTTATTTCACCTAGAAACATTTTGTAGATATGGACTTCAGCAATGTATGCCTGTTCTCTCTAAGAAGTTTCTCATAAATTATCCAACTACCGAACCCCCATTCAATCACCACATGTGTTTTTACATTCTATAATTGTGAACAAGGAATGTCAGTAGGAATAGGCGCAGGCATGTACTACAAAGGACTTCCTCCCCCTCTCTCTCTCTCTCCCTGTCTGTTTACCTATATTATTATACAGAGGGAGAAGAAATGAATTGCCAGACGATAGTATCTGAACAAATGTGGTGAACTCGTGTGAATAAAACGTTTTTGTTAGTTTCGTTTGAAGATATGGAGTAGTATAGATTTTGCAGATCATCCATATACAATAATGAATTACAAATTAATATATTTTCTTAACATTTAAGCCTAGATATGCAGCTTGGCGGAAAGGAGTGGAGAAACCGGGAACTTAAATCAAATTACTCCTAATTAACATTGATGATATAATTCATTCCTTTGCAGACCAATAGCCGCGCTAAATCGTTCGGAAACGCTTAAAGTCTTTTTTTAAATTTATTTTAGGTTGCTTTTCAACTTATTAGTCATTAGCGACCATACGACGGGATACTTTAGCCACACTGACTTTATTTATAGTAAAAAATTAGTCATTACTACAAATCTCATTACTACCAATCACTACTACTATTCACCATTGAGCTAACAGTTCAATTCTCTTAAGCTATTAGTAAAGATTTTGGTGAATTTTCACATGCGGTAGTGTGTTGTCGTGTACTGTATAATATACAACACACTTTAGTCGTACATTCATTCTTTAATTCTGAAAAAGGTTTGATTGATTGATGGTTCTGGGAGCGCCAACCATTAGGTCATTAGTCCCGTAAGTGTAATGCATGATTTTGTTTTCTTCTGGAGATGGCAGTATCTTCCCCGCTGGATGGAGAGATCCGCCGCCGACCTACCTGTCGGCTAGCGGAGATTTACCTAACCAGGTATCTCCCACCAGCGAGGCACCGCCCCATCCGGGACAAGCTCGAAGTTTCCGACCGGTCTCCCGGCATGTGTGGTAGTGTAGTGCATGTAAGTGTAACTGTGTGTAAGGGGGAGGATAAGACAAACAAGAGGAAGGAAAGATTGTGCGCGGTCCGTGGCACTGCTCCGGCATTCGCCTGGTGTTGATCAGAAAGAAACACGGAAAACTTCCTAACTGAGCAGCCGGCCAGGATATTTCTCTTCCAGACAGTGACTGAACTCTACCTAGCTGAAAAGCTAGTGTTGAAAATTCTGCCACCGTCGGGACTCGGACCTACAACCTCCCTGTCACAAGCACAGCGGTGACATCAGTTGATGCCCACCCTCAGCCACCTCTCTAAGCAAAAGGAAATGTAAGTCACTTGCGTAAACAGGAAAGGCCTAATAAAGAAACATATCCTCGCTTGGTTTCTCCGATACTTATACTTCTACTACCATCCAGCCCATTCTCGCCCAGAATTCTCTTTATTTTAAAATTTCATATTATTTTAAGCTTCAGGAAACAATATTAGTTGGCAAAAATACATTTTCAACACGAACATGCTCTAGCTCTTCGGGGCCCACCAGAACAGATCAACACAAGTGTATGTTAATACTTATTTAAGAATAGGGGGACAACAATTTCGGTCTTTCAGCTTCAAATTGTTGTTTGCCATAGGACACAAATGCGATGTCTCACAATGCGTCAGGTAGGCTGATTCAAGGGCACAAATATCTTCAATCGCAGAGATAAGCACTATCAAGTCAATTACTGGCGCCATCTGTGAAGATCTAACAATGAAATATTCTGGAGAGATTTCTACAGTTCCTTTCCTTAGAAGAGCGACTAGTAAAATAACCAACATTCTACTGATTTGGATATTTCTCAGAGGCACGTACCGCACTGCCATCTTACTTTTTCTCTTCCTCGATGCTGTCATAGTTATGCTTGTGTTAACACAAATGCTCGTATTATGTTCTGCAGCTCGTCAGCAAGCATCGATAACGAATGTCAGTCTAAAGTAGAGCTGTAGAGCTACAGAACTTTAAGGCCACAAACAATTAATATGAGTATATAATTCTGAACGAGGAGTACCCATTTTTGGTTAGCTAGCTGCTTGGGGCATTGCTTTTGCCAAAAGTATCCAAAATTCTATTGTTTTGCATATTTCTCAGAGGCACATATCATCTGTTCTCCATACTTTCTTAACACAAATGTTATGTTGTCCAGCGCTTCAGCAGACATAGATATGAGTTTTTAACTTTTTAGAGTTTCATTCTAACGTAGAGCTGTAAAGCTACAGAACTTTAAGGCACGAACATTTAATACAAGTATATAATTCTGAACGAGTAGTACCCATTTTCGGTTAGCTAGCTGCAGTGCGCATTGCTTTCACCGAAAGTAGCCAAAATTCTATTGTTTTGCATAATTCTCAGAGGCATGTATCATCTTATCTTTCCTCGTTCTCCATACTTTCTTAACACAAATATTATGTTCGTCAGTGCTTTAGCAGACATCGATACGAGTTTTTAACATTTTAGAGTTTCATTCTGACGTAGAGCTATAGAGCTACAGAACTTTAAGGCCACGAACAGTAAATACAAGTATATAATTCTGATGGGGGAGTACACTTTTTCGGTTAGCTAGCTGCAATGGGCATTGCTGTCGCCAAAAGTAGCCAAAATTCTATTGTTTTGCATATTTCTCAGAGGCACGTATCATCTTATCTTTTCTCGTCCTCCACACTTTCTTAACACACGTATCATGTTCTTCAGCAGACATCGGTACGAGTTTTTAACTTTTTAGAGTTTCATACTGACGTAGAGCTGTAGAGCTACATAACTTTAAGGCCACGAACAGTTAATACAAGTATATAATTCTGATCGGGGAGTACCCTTTTTCGGTTAGCTAGCTGCAGTGGGCATTGCTGCCGCCAACAGTAGCCAAAATTCTATTGTTTTGCATATTTCTCAGAGGCACGTATCATCTTATTTCTCGTCCTCCATATTTTCTTAACACCAATATTATGTTCGTCAGCGCTTCAGCAGACATCGATACGAGTTTTTAACTTTTTAGAGTTTCATACTGACGTAGAGCTGTAGAGCTACAGAACTTTAAGGCCACGAACATTTAATAGAAGTATATAATTCTGAACGAGGAAAACCCATTTTCGGTTATCTAGCTGCAGTGGGAATTGCTTTCTCCAAAAGTAGCCAAAATTCTATGGTTTTGCATATTTCTCAGAGGCACCTATCACCTGTTCTCCATACTTTCTTAACACAAATATTATGTTCGTCAGTGCTTTAGCAGACATCGATACGAGTTTTTAACATTTTAGAGTTTCATTCTGACGTAGAGCTATAGAGCTACAGAACTTTAAGGCCACGAACAGTAAATACAAGTATATAATTCTGATCGGGGAGTACACTTTTTCGGTTAGCTAGCTGCAGTGGGCATTGCTGTCGCCAAAAGTAGCCAAAATTCTATTGTTTTGCATATTTCTCAGAGGCACGTATCATCTTATCTTTTCTCGTCCTCCACACTTTCTTAACACACGTATCATGTTCTTCAGCAGACATCGGTACGAGTTTTTAACTTTTTAGAGTTTCATACTGACGTAGAGCTGTAGAGCTACAGAACTTTAAGGTCACGAACAGTTAAAACAAGTATATAATTCTGAACGAGGAGTACCCATTTTCGGTTAGCTAGCTGCAGTGGGCTGACGCTTTCGCCAAAAGTAGCCAAAATTCGATTGTTTTGCATACTTCTCAGAGGCGCCTATCATCTTATCTTTTCTCGTCCTCCACACTTTCTTAACACACGTATCATGTTCTTCAGCAGACATCGGTACGAGTTTTTAACTTTTTAGATTTTCTTACTAACGTAGAGCTGTAGAGCTACAGAACTTTAAGGCCACGAGCAGTTGATACAAGTATATAATTCTGAACGAGGAGTACCCATTTTCGGTTAGCTAGCTGCAGTGGGCTGACGCTTTCGCCAAAAGTAGCCAAAATTCGATTGTTTTGCATACTTCTCAGAGGCACGTATCATCTTATCTTTTCTCGACCTCCATACTTTCTTAACACAAGTATTATGTTCTTCAGCGCTTCAGCAGACATCGATACGAGTTTTTAACATTTTAGAGTTTCATTCTGACGTAGAGCTGTAGAGCTACAGAACTTTACGGCCACGAACAGTTAATACAAGTATATAATTCTGATCGGGGAGTACCCTTTTTCGGTTAGCTAGCTGCAGTGGGCATTGCTGTCGCCAAAAGTAGCCAAAATTCTATTGTTTTGCATATATCTCAGAGGCACGTATCATCTTATCTTTTCTCGTCCTCCACACTTTCTTAACACACGTATCATGTTCTTCAGCAGACATCAGTACGAGTTTTTAACTTTTTAGATTTTCTTACTAACGTAGAGCTGTAGAGCTACAGAATTTTAAGGCCACGAGCAGTTGATACAAGTATATAATTCTGAACGAGGAGTACCCATTTTCGGTTAGCTAGCTGCAGTGGGCATTGCTTTCGCCAAAAGTAGCCAAAATTCGATTGTTTTGCATACTTCTCAGAGGCACGTATCATCTTATCTTTTCTCGACCTCCATACTTTCTTAACACAAGTATTATGTTCTTCAGCGCTTCAGCAGACATCGATACGAGTTTTTAACTTTTTGGAGTTTCATACTGACGTAGAGCTGTAGAGCTACAGAACTTTAAGGCCACGAACAGTTAATACAAGTATATAATTCTGAACGAGGAGTACCCATTTTGGTGCAGCAGGCTGCAGTGGGCTGACGCTTTCGCCTCGTCCCTCGCCGCCCCAAGTGGGCCGGGGCGGGCGCTCAAGCCGAACATCTGCCGGCTGGGCGTCGAGCGCAGCGGCAGCGATGGTGCGGCGGCGTGGGCGTGAGCGGGGGCGTGGGGCGGCCGGGGGCGGCGGCGGTCGCATTGATCGCGTCGCCCACCGCAGCCGCGCCGCGCATCCCGTGCGCGCGCGCGCGCGTGTGTGTGAGCGTGTGCGTGCGTGCACGCGTGCGAGCCAGCGAGCGAGCGGTGGAGGTCGTGAGTGGGCCGCGCGGGGGCGTCGTGGTGGTGGCGCAGAGGCGGGGTGGGGGGTCCGTCGGGACGGGGAGGGGACGGGGAGGGGACGGGGAGGGGAGGGGACGGGGAGGGGACGGGGAGGGGACGGGGAGGGGACGGGGAGGGGACGGGGGAGGGACGGAGGGGGCGGGGAGGGGACGGGGAGGGACGGGGCAGAGGACAGGGTGGATCGGGGGCCGGGGCGAGGCGCTGCGGTGGAGGGCAGCGTGGGATCGCGGGGGTGGCGCGAGGGTGGGATGCTGAGAGGGACAAGACAGGGACGGGGAGGGCAAGACGGGGCGGGGCGGGGGCGGCACGGTGCTTGGGGGAAGGGCGTGGGGGTGGCGCGTGGGCGGGGTGGTGGGCGGGACGGGGCGGGGACAGGGAGGGAAGGACGGGACGGGTCAGCACGGTGGCGGCGCGGGAGCGGTGCGGGGCGGCGCGGGGCGGCGCGGGGGCGGCGCGGGGCGGCGCGGGGGCGGCGCGGGGGCGCGCGGGGCGGCGCGGGGCGGCGGCGCGGGGCGGCGCGGGGCGGCGCGGGGCGGTGCGGGGCGGCGCCGGGCGGCGCGGGAGCGGTGCGGGGGCGGCGCGGGGGCGGGGAAAGGCGAGTGCGAGGATGGGGCCGTCGTCTGATCGGTCGTGTCGCGCCCGCGACGTGCAACGTAATTGCGGGCGTGCGCACTAATTGATCACCTGCGGGATGGCCGCCCCCGCCACCCCCGCCCCCGATGCCCTCGGGGGCCACGCGGTCTTCTTCGAATGCAGAATCCTGCACCGTCGCCACCGCCGCGACCGCAGATCCAGTGGTCGCACCCACTCTCTCACGCACGTGCAAGCAGGATACGTGTAAGCCCCTACAATTCCACATACTGCTGAGCGGGCTAAATCGAGATGATGCAGTGTGAAATGTCCGCAGATTCCTGTAAACTAAGCGCAATCGTTCCACAAGGTATCAATTTACTAGTTGTCATTCTATTTTTTTCCAAGTTCAAGTTATCTAGAGATGCATTGATTCTCTAAATTCTCACCCCAAAGATGAGGATGAACAGTTCATATTTTACAATTATTAAAAACGAGCGTAATGCACTTGATCAGTGAAATGAATCGATTGTTTGTAATTATGAACGTTAACAATTATTAACTTTATTACAATGGCTTATTTGTAGATGGTTGTATATTGTAATAATAGAATGAACATTTAATCAGCCGCAGAATAGTTCTAAACGCCCACGGGAGAGCGCGGTGTCCTTCGGATCCACAAATCCGCATCGCAGTTACCTCTGCGACCGCAGATCCGGTGGTTACGCCCCTCTTCCTGCCACGGCACACACAATGTCGTGGAAGCCTTCGTGCAGCTTCGGAAATTCACAATATCTGCCTGTGCGATTAATATCGGTGAGATGCAGTGCAAAATTTCTCATTTTGTCATTCCACACATCGTAAACGTTTCTATCGTATTTAATCATAGATTTGTTTCTGTGTGTCGAATTATATTTGATCTAGAAATACATTCATTACCATAGTTCACAAGTTATAATAAAAATAACTTCATGATTTTACATTTAAGATGCATTAAAAAAGTTATAAACTTAATAAAAATATGTTTGAAGATATCTGAAGATGTGAAATGGAAAAGAACGTAAATTCCAAAACGTAAATTTCTCAGGGAATTGACTAAAACTTGTTTTAGATCACAAAACTTTATTTGCGAATATTTTATGTTCAGAATATATTTTATTTAAAATGTTTAACTGTTTTATTGAGATAAATAAATTTACTTCCTTAAAAACATATTTTATTTCCATGAACTGCGCAATCCTTTTTGCCCTTTTTGCCAAATTTTTTCAAGATGTTTTAAAGAGTTATTTATAAATATCTGTATGGATATGTTCTTTTCCGTCACAGTATATGTAGCTTCAGATCACAGCATTATCAAAACAAAAAAGTGAAACTACTTATTGACACAAATTTCAGGCTTAAGTCGCGTTAGCACTTTCATTTTTTTCATTACCCGATTCAACAGTTAGTTACTCCAGGCACCATCTTGTTGCGTTACTGGTCACTACAATTGGTACTCTGGCACACGGAGCTTTTTTTAGGCTAATAACAATGAAACATAGATTATCATACAAAATTAAGGAATAGTAAAATTCAGCACTTACATACTTTTCCAGGGCAACTTATCATTTATTTGAGATTACGAGGTGTAAAATGGAAAATATTTGTTAATTTCACGATATTTCCTCAATCTTCTGCTTCCTAATTCCTGGAAAATTGAACGACACACCGCGCCATATCTAGTATCTTTCTATCAACACATGTTCGTGACCATAGTGTTGTTTTGAATAAATTCGAAGACACACGAGTTCCAATTTCGATCTTAATTTACAAAAGACTGGATTGTGTACATAGAATTCAACACGCAAGTTGTCATATAATTTTCTTTTTCGAAGAAAATAGTTATTGTACATATTTACATAATGGGAGTCCATTTAATCTACGTTTTAAAAGATCGTTTTTAGTCGAATGAATAAAAAAGGAAAAAATTGCTTGAAAAACAGGAGTGCCTTCCATTCTGAACTTACATTCTGAACGAAAGGAAATCCAAGAGATGACGAAGTGTAATGTAATGTAACTTTGCACATAAACAACATTCATGTAATATAATATGTGATAAGTGAATGAAATTATGAATGTTATCTTTTAAGATTTTTTTTACGATTTCTCAGAATTATTTCATGTAAATCCTCAATTCATGACTATTTCTTTTTTATTTAATATTCGTGTTACATTACATTTTGTTAATTATTCATAAATAATGTTTTTAATTGTTTGTGTTCTGCGACCTCCGCATTTCTCCCTGAGGAAGATCGCAGAATGGTGACCGAAACTTTGGCATCCATACCTAGGACGCAGCGTCTTCCGGATAGCCAAACATCAGACCCCCTCCCCCCTCATTTGCATGCGAGGAATGTTAAAGATGCAGAAAACTACGCCGTTGCATCCACGTCAATCATGGATCCTCCATTCGAACCCGCTAAATATCTGGCCTTTCGAGTAGCCAAAGATCACGCTCTCCACTCCATTTTAATGTGAGGAATGTCAGTGATGCAGAAAACTACGCCGTCGCATCCACGTCGATCATGGATCCTCCACTCGAACACGCTAAATATCCGGCCTTTCGAGTAGCCAAACATCACGCTCTACTCTCCATTTTAATGCGAGGAATGTTAGGGATGCAGAAAACTACGCCATAGCATCCACGTCGATCATGGATCCTCCACTCGAACACGCTAAATATCCGGCCTTTCGAGTAGACAAACATCACGCTCTCCTCTCCATTTTAATGCGAGGAATGTTAGGGATGCAGAAAACTACGCCGTCGCATCCACGTCGATCATGGATCCTCCACTCGAACACGCTAAATATCCGGCCTTTCGAGTAGCCAAACATCACGCTCTCCACTCCATTTTAATGCGAGGAATGTTAGGGATGCAGAAAACTACGCCGTCGCATCCACGGCAATCATGGATCCTCCACTCGAACTCACTAGTCAAACATCACGCTCTCCACTCCATTTTAATGCGAGGAATGTTAGGGATGCAGAAAACTACGCCATAGCATCCACGTCGATCATGGATCCTCCACTCGAACACGCTAAATATCCGGCCTTTCGAGTAGACAAACATCACGCTCTCCTCTCCATTTTAATGCGAGGAATGTTAGGGATGCAGAAAACTACGCCGTCGCATCCACGTCGATCATGGATCCTCCACTCGAACACGCTAAATATCCGGCCTTTCGAGTAGCCAAACATCACGCTCTCCTCTCCATTTTAATGCGAGGAATGTTAGGGATGCAGAAAACTACGCCATAGCATCCACGTCGATCATGGATCCTCCACTCGAACACGCTAAATATCCGGCCTTTCGAGTAGACAAACATCACGCTCTCCTCTCCATTTTAATGCGAGGAATGTTAGGGATGCAGAAAACTACGCCGTCGCATCCACGTCGATCATGGATCCTCCACTCGAACACGCTAAATATCCGGCCTTTCGAGTAGCCAAACATCACGCTCTCCACTCCATTTTAATGCGAGGAATGTTAGGGATGCAGAAAACTACGCCGTCGCATCCACGGCAATCATGGATCCTCCACTCGAACTCACTAGTCAAACATCACGCTCTCCTCTCCATTTTAATGCGAGGAATGTTAGGGATGCAGAAAACTACGCCGTCGCATCCACGGCAATCATGGATCCTCCACTCGAACATCAATCATGGATCTTCCACTCGAACCTGCTAAATATCTGGCCTTTCAAATAGGCAAAGATCACGCTTTCGCATTCCGCTCCTCCTCGCACGTGCATTCCCGTGCGCGGGTTCCGCGCTTCAACACATGCTGTCCAACAGCCTACGTGGGCGCGAAAATTCTACTATTCCCGCAAGTTTTCTTAATATTCCATAATGCGGGGTGCGAGGAGAGGGGGGCTCTGGCTACATCACGCCTTCAAAGGGTGTACCAACTGCGGGAATGAAAAACGTCAAAGCGAGCTTCCAGAAATGCTACGATTGTTTTGAAAGTAAGAGGTGGTTGTTGCCAGCTTTGTAAATTGGTATATGCCGTTCCTAATCGAACTCAACTGGCCGTGCTATTCAGCACTGGGTGAGAACTAGGGAACCTGTGTATCAAGAAAGTATGCACGAGCAATACAGGCACATAGTCTTTATTGTGATCAGTAGTGTCTCCTTGTGATACGCTAAGAATGTCGCTGTATTGTATTATATATTATGAACCATATTACACGCAATATAACTCGTGATTGATTATTTTGTGTTTCTGGACGCGCTAACTGCTAGATCATCAGTCCCATCCAGTGCTTGTTATATCTCGGATGGTGGTGGTGGTGGTGGTGTACCACCCCGATAGAATGTGAAATTCGACGCCCAACTACAAGTCATTATAAATAGTGAGACTCATTCCATCAGACCTGCTGTTCCGCTTGACCACCAAATTTTGCTATCAATCAACAAATGAAGGTATCACTGGTGCGACGAAAGGTGATTACAATTTAGCTAAGGGGATTTCTTAAATTCCGAAGATATTTAACTTGCAGTCAACCTACAACATGGGATAGCAGGCTTTACTTCTCAACCCAAGATGTACGAAAGATTTCTTTGTCCTTAAAAATCCACGTTCGGATTTAAACCCGCACACCGGGTTTAACACTCCGATGCGCGAATCGTTACACCTGAATCGACCGGAAATGGATTCACCACCCGGATAGGGAAGGGGATCATCTACCCGCCCTGTCTATAAAATCTGTTAATAATTTTGGAATAATTTTATTATCTGCGAGATGTTTCTCGCCGCCCATGCGCCAAAACCTTTTTCTGAGATCAATTTTACTTTCCGCCTCATTTGTATTTTCAACAAGAGAAAATATGAATTCCGGGAAATTTTAATGATGTTATTTTCACTAAACCAATTTAATTTTAATGCATCATTTTTTTAAATAAATGAAATTATCCTTAATAATTCTCATTACATGAAAAATAAATATATTTCCCGTGCAAAACAAAGTTTCATGAACATCGTAATCAATTTAACATATTTCATCGACTCTGCACTTGCGCCATAAATTTAGTAGCTGCATCGCATAAAAATAAATTCCGAACCCACAGTGAGTCGCGACAAGCTCACTTTTGCTATCACGGCAACCTGTTACTTCCCATATCTGTGAATCCGAAATCCGGTCCTAAATCTTCACACTGCCGTCAGATGGTATAACAGATTCCCTTCTATTATTAATTTACTGCTGAGAAAATCTATGATCGCGGTATTCTAATGAATGGAGAAGGGAAGTCTCCCCCGGTGCACGCGACAAGGAGGTCATTGACCGAAACAGGCAGTGACGCAGGCAGGGGTGGCAAAAACACGTGACTAAAAATAAATCGCACGATAAAAATAACGCCAGTGGCCTTGCAATATAATCCTTATCTTCTTATGGAAGGAAGTTTGAACACACAAGAGTTAAAGCAATAAAAATGTTCAACTCTCAAACTTTTTCGAGCTAATATTAACGGGTTCTTTAATTCCAAATTGACACGAAACATAAATATACGTATGTTAATGATGTTTCAATAATTGATTAATGTTGTATTGTAATGTGTTCTTTTTAAATAACTGCTTGAAAGATATTCTAATGTACAATTCCTATACGTCTTTTACATTACTTCTCGATAAAAATACATTTTAGAGCCAAAAGATAGGTATCGATGAAGCATACATGTCTTTGCATTAGTCGCTGACTAAAGGGAGAAATTGTTGAACTAAATTTTAACTATACCAAAGATAAGATTACATTTCTCTATAAACATACAAAGTGACTTTGATGATTTTGTTGTTAAGCATTCAGAATAATTAAATTTAGAATGTTATTGGAAGAAAGCATATTTTTGGCAAGAGCAGAAATTTTTCAGATGTGTAAGATTCGTTCCACTCAAGTTCTTTGTGAGAATAAAAACCTCAACAAATTTCAATCAAAAATACAAAACGTTTCCACACAACGGAAAATTACAGTTACTCGCAGACAAGGAAGCGAACTCTTAATCTACAGAATTTGCTTCATTTAATTTTAACTTCATTCGACAAAAGGATATACGATATCAACAAGTCCGTAAGGGATATTTCAACTCATTAAGCAACGACGTAAAATTCTTGAAGTGAAAAAAAATATGGATGAGTAATTCTTTCAGATTGTCTTTTATCGGTCGCACAAAAAGTATTCTCAAAATGCCTGTATGTCTCATGTATACTTCACGCTTTGTGTCTAAGAGAAATGAGACGTACCAAAAAGCATATAAAATTTTACACTTGAAAGCTTGGTTGTACTTCAGTGAACTTCATGCTGCGTTAACGAATAATTTGAATGAACTTACTTTTTTTGATTTTCTTTTTCCTTTGAAGTGTTGCGTTTTCATGATAAATGCTACATTCTTTATCATCACAACCAAACATTCCTTGTCAACGTAAACTAGTGACCTGAAGTTGCAAAGTCTGCCCAACTATTGAGCGATATTTCCCCATGTAGGCGTGGGTGTTGATTCACCAACATTTACGGTGTAAATTAATAAATTAAATCATTCTTTAATAGTACGTTTATCAATAGTCAATTTACGGTGTAAATTAATTAATTAAATCATTCTTTAATAGTACGTTTATCAATAGTCAATTGTTTTCTTCAAAGGGTGGCTCGGCGCCCTCTAGAATTCCAGAGGGCGCTGGGTGGCTGTTTATATATATATGACTCGATAGATGTGAGTCTCCGCCGCTTCATGGTGGCGCTGCTTGATGTTTTGTTTTGATTGTTGAGATTTGTTCACAATTCATCAAGGTTTTGTTTCAGTGTAATAATTGCATTGTGGTGATGACAGTTTGCATGTATTTCCTTTTGTAGTGTATTTTGTAGAGAACATTCGGACAGTGGGTTTTGTTAGGTTGCACTGAAGTAGTGAAGTTGTTCACAGGTTATGTCGAATTCCGAATCGTTGCCCACGCGCTCCAAAAGACGCAAGCGTAGTACATTGACTGGGAGCAGGGAAAGAGAAAATCAGCGTGTGTTGTGATAGTGAGGTCATTTCGTTTTCTGTTGGGTCATTGTCTATGAAATGTCAGTTTTGTTCTACTTTGTACTTCCCATGTGAGAGAAATTCTGTAAACGAGTTTACTCTGTGTTGCTAAAATGGGGAAATAAGTATACATTCGAGCAATACGCCAGAAGAAATCAAACAGTTGTTTATATGAGATTATGTCACATCAAAAAACTTTAGAAATAATTTCCGTCAGTATAATAGTGCTCTTTCTTTTGTGTAATTTGTTACCGATATTGCATTGCCACCTGGTCATGGTCCATACATGTTCAAACTTTTGTGAACTCCACATCACAGAATATCTTCGTTATACGCTGAAGATTCAAACAATGCAACTCATTGTGAACATTAGTCTGGGCACAGTATTTTACATTTATCTCAGATCACACCGTCAAATTTTGACGGGTTCTAACTAGTATTATATTATTATTATTATTATTATTATTATTATTATTATTATTATTATTATTATTATTATTATTGTTATTATTATTATTATATTCATAATATTATTAAAGTAATGTTCAGTATATTTTTTATGATGATAGTTTTCTACATTTATTCTATCCAATGAATATACGAAGTCTCGAATCTTCGCCTATCAGCTGCTCTTGGACCTTTGCCGCCGTCCGTAAGCGCCAGCCTTCACAGAGTGCGTGTCTGCCCGGACAGGGGGTGTTTTTCAAAACCCCGGCTGCATTAATTCGCAAGGCGCCCGCACGCGACTACCGACGGCCAGGGCCCACAGAGGAACGCGGCCATTCTGGTGGCTCTTTGTGAACGCGCTCTACCGCTTGAGTAGGCCACTAAAAGTACAAGAATTCACGTGCTTGCCATTTTGAAACTATGACTGACATCAGCAGCAAGGCGTAGTAGCTGTAAAAATAGCATTATAAAACACGTTTGATGATAAATAGGAGATTCTTAGCTTAATATGTAGCTAGTTACATACTCATAAATAATTATTGGGCTAAAAAACTATTTTAGAACAATAATTAAATTTTAATATAGTTTCTGATGACAAATGCTTTGTCTAGGTCGAATTCAGTCGCTGTCTGGAAGAGAATTCTAGCGGCCGGCTGCTCTGATCGGTAGTTTTCCGTGGTTTCTCCGATCAACACCAAGCGAATGCCAGAGCAGTACCCTAGCAAACGGGCCACGGACCACGCGCGATCTGTCCCTCCTCTTCCTTGTCCTATCCTCTTCCCTTACACACACACACTAACATGCACTACACTATCACAAATTCCGGGAGACCGGTCGGGAGCCTAGAGCTTGTCCCGACTGGGGCGGTGCCCCGCTGGTGGGAGAGTCCTGGTTAGGGGGAAAGCCCACTTGCCGACGGTAGGTCGGCGCCGGATCTCGCCATCCAGTGGAGGAAGATCACCGACGTCTCCCGAGAAAAAGCATGCACTACATTAACGTGACTAATGACCAAAGCAGTTGACGTGCCTGGAAACACGAAAAAATCAATCAATCAATAAAAAAACAAGTGCTTTGTACTGCTGTATTGTCAGTCGACATGTTATATGGCAACTGTCAGTCAAACGCCTAAGATGGTGGTTGAGAATCCGAAATTGTTTCATAGCGTCGTTTCGTAATACGTAGTATCATAGTAACGTAACCTCCTGCTGGTCTTTTCATCATAATTCTAGTTTCTCGATCCCTATCTTGGCGCACCTAATTTTCCTTCATTTTCCCTCTCAATCTCGTCTCTCAGCCTTTTGTTCTCTCCTTTTCTACCTCATTATCTATGCTCTAAGAGCGTGTGGCTGTACTCTTCGCGGGTGTTTTCTCAACGAAGCAGTTTTATCTGTTCTCGACATTCTTATTCGGATCTTTCTTTTTCCATCCATCTGTCTCCATACTATTTTCTCCCTTCCTTCACCTCTTCTAATCCAACTCTTCGTTCTCTACATTCTGCTTCCCTGCCTTCAATCCTCTATTGCTATCAGCGCGCGTTGCGCCTTAAAGCGGGCACTGGCATCTCTGGCTGCTGTTGGTGATCATCCGCCGGAGGTCGTGTACTGTGTTTCCTTGGTTTAATTCCGCTTTTCTGTCTTTTTATTTCAGTTGCCTCTTTGTATCAGTATTTTTATCATCTGATCTCTAGTCTAAATCCACATTTTCCTCACTTTCTCCATCACCTTTCTGGATACCTTCATTCCATCGACGTCCGTGACTTTTATACATTTCTATTTTTTTAGTTAAGATTTGAACCCTCTATATTCCTCTTTGACCCTTCTTTCTCTCTTTAGTTGTCTCGAAGTCATTTTTATATACTTTTTGACGTATTTCCGTCTCTACTCTGTTCTTCAAATAATTGATGACTGCTGTATCAACACTTCCTAGCTTCTGTTTCCTTTCTACTGAGTTCTATAATTTCGCCTTCTTTTTCCTGCTATCCGATAACCTCATTACAAATTGCTACTGATAAGTCTTCTGCAGGTTTGTTTCAATTACAACGGTGAGTACTGAATGCTGTACGATAAATTCAGTCAACATTCATCTTTTCCACATACATAGTTCTTTGTAATGTGTAATTTTCGGGATTTAAAAATTTCGCTCATATTTGATTGTTCAAGAAAATATTTTATTTTCTTTGTTCTATGGGACTCGCCATATCAATATATATTTTTATATCTTAACTCAGCTCATATAGTGTTACCTTTGTACAACTTGCATTCTTTAAAGCATTATAGCCTACAGTGCTGCAGGGTATTTTACATACAGAATAGCATTGCCTTCTTCCTGCTTACTCATGGTTCATTCTGATCATTTCGATTTGATTACCCCCAAAGTCTTTACGGCTACAAATTTACTGCACGGCTTCTTGATCCCGATTTCTCCTCCGACTAACCTTTCTCCCCCTTCCAACTATCCACCCATATTACCCCTCGCTTAGCATTCAGCGTTGCTCCCCACTCCAGCGCTGTTATCTGGTCTCCCTATCCCACGCACTGTTAACTACTGTCTCGAGTTCCCTGCGCCTATTATCGAACTCGCCAGTCACTGCCCGGCTCTCGCACGCGAGCCCCGTGTTGCCTACTCAGTGCCTTCCTTTAGTGCCGACCTCAGCTGCCCATTACCTGCCTCTACACCCGCCTCCTTCCGGCTATCCGCTCGCGGCCGATCTCCACTTCTTGCTTCTGTGATTCCCTCCCCGGACGCAATGTACAAGTCACCGACCCCACGCCTCAAAGCGAGGGGTGGGCAACTCGAGTTCCGACCATTAGGCTCACGTAGCTTCTTCGTACCCCCGCAGCCTGCTGCTCTCATTCCTATCTCTTGCAGAAAATTGTCACTAGTCCCCAGTTTTGTATTTTATTTGACGGTGGTATCATTGGACTCAAAATTGGTAATATTTTACAGTATAAAACTGTTTCAGTTAAATTTCTGGAAACTGTCGCCAGGATAAAATAGTGTCTCAAGGAATAAAACACGGAAGGAACCCAGTTTTACCTCTCTTGAAAAATATTCTATGCACTTGTTTCATTTTCTTTTGGTGTTAGTATATTTCTGGAGATACGATGATTCAGGGTCAACTTATGTCACTCAAATCTCTAGGGTTTAGGTACCGAGAGTAGCAGGATCTTCGACACTAGCTACGCAGCGAAGTAAATTGAGCCCCTGTCTGGAGGAGAATTCCTGTGGCCGTCTGCCGGGATCGGTTGTTTTTCAAGGTTTATCCGCTCACTACTCTGGAAAGTCGGAGCAGTACCCTAACAAATGGTCCACATGCAATCTGTCCTCCTTTCTTTTCTTATTCTCACCCCTTACTTACAGAGAGACTTCCATGCACTACACTACCATGGTGCAATGTACACGTCACCGACCCTACACATGTTGAGGGACTAGTCGGCAGCTTGTCCCGTCTGGAGCGGTGCCTCGCTAGTGAGAAATACCTTGTTGTCGGAAATCCCGCGTACAAGTCTGTGCCGTATCTCGCCATCCGGCAGGGGAAGAACACCGTCTCCTCCCACGATACAAAAACATGAACTACACATACGGGACAAATTGCCTTACCAGTTCGGAAATACTAATCAATCAATGGATCCGGCGAACCCACTCCCCCGTCCTCCTCTGCGTTTCCACGGCCAGTCCCACGCCCCGCCACACGCCCCTCCCTCCGGCCTCCGTCCGCCACCGCGACCGCCGCCCCACGGGGCTTCGGCTCGACCACAGGAGCCACACGATCGAAGGTCCCGGAGGCGGCGGCGGTGGCGGTGGCGGCGGGGGAGCTAAGTATATAAAGTTTAACTGGCAGACAACACGGGAAGGCTCTCGCGTGCCACGAGGCCATATCTCGGAATTACGGCTGGGGCCCGGTCGTTTCCTAAATTTATTGGCTGAAGAGAAGCTCATTATGATCTTTATGCCAGTTGAACCGGGCTCTTTTCCGGCGGTTTCAAAGTACGATTAATCATTTGGGCCTGTGAGCGGGGCCGCCCGAGGGCAGGCGGGGAGGAGGGGAGGCGTGGCGTGGAGCGCAGGGGCGGGGCGGGACGAAACGCAACACACCGGAGAGGGACACCGGCGACAAATGGCAGGGACGACAGGAGGCGGGACAAGGCGGGGACGGGAGTTATCGAGTGGAGGAGTATTGTAATAATTAGGTGAAAATTACACGTAGCATGCAAAAAATTATAACGGAAAAGGAAGGGCCGTGTTTAGGAGGGTGTTGGAAAAGAAGGTAATAGAAGGGAGCAGATAAAGTGCAATGGAGTGAGGTGGATCGGCAAGGAATTGAAGGGCAGCATGGTGTTGCGGCGACATAAAATAAAATACTCCATGCGTGTAATGTTATCGATGCGTCGATGAATACGTGTAGAACAGAGAAATGTCCGTACAAACTGGAATGTCGATGACGAAAGGGAATAAAATATTACATAAAAGAAACCAGACCAAGCAAGCAAATGTAAAATGAACGAATGTATTTTGTGTATGGGAATGATAAGATGATTTGGAATAATAAAAGGTCAAGTTTGAACGATATGGAATGAAACGCAATAGACCCTTTTGAAATAATTGCGAGTTTAACTGTCAGGGAAGAGCATGCCTAAAGCAGGACTGAGAGGAAGGAGGATGAAAGAGTGATGAAACTGGAAGATAATGGGTAGGCTTGTGAAGCGGAGAGAAGAGCGAGACTATGTGAACTAGGGAGCAGCGGTGTGTAGCGCAATAGAACGAAGTAGAAGAGGATAGTGCATAATCAAGCTGCGAGACGTAATATGAGGCTGGAAGGAACGAGGTGAAATGGGATGAGGTAGAGAAGAGCGGGTTGGGCAGGATGAAGTGAAGTCAGACGATATTAAACAGAACAAAAAGGGGAGAGTAAATGATACGGAGAAGAGCATTGTAAATCGAGGAGCAGGATGAAGCGAAATGGAGCGGAAAGGAGCAAGTTGAGTATGGTAAAGTAGTTTTAACCCACTTGAATGAGATGAAACAGGTCAAAGGGGTAGATTGGGTGAACATAGTAGAGCGGGATGGAGCGCTTGGAGAGGATAAGCGGGCAAATAGGGCAGAGTGTGAATCAGATTACGAGTGGATATACTGGAGCAGCCTGGAGAGGGTGGACGATGAGCTGGTGAGAGATGGTCAGAGTACGGTCGGGTTGATTGGGGGAGGGAGTAGTTGTGTAGAGCGTGGAGAAGAAGAGAAGATGGGAAAAATACTAACATAGGTACCTGATGTAGTGGGTACGGAGGGCCGGCTGGCACTGGAACGAGCTACGTGAGGATTCGTAGGGTAAGGACGTTGTCTACGGCTGTACAGCGGAGAGGAATAGGTTGATCGATAACTAGCGATTCCGGGCGAATCAACTGCTAAGATCATTAGTACCGCAAGTGTAGTGCATATTTTTTGCTCGGGCGGTGGCGGTGATCATGCTCCGCTGGATGGTGAGATCCGGCGCCGACCTACCGACGGCTACCGGGGTTTTACCCAACCAGGGAAAACCAATTCCCACCATCCGGGCACTGCCCCAGCCGGGACAAGCTCTGAGCTCCCGAGCGGTCTCCTGGCATGGGGTGGTGCAGTCCATAGTGTAAGTGTGTGTAAGAGGCGAGGATAGGACAAGGAATGGGAAGTAAATATCGCGAACGTCCCTGTCCTATTTGTTAAAGTACTGCTCTGGCATTCGCCTGGCATTGATTGCAGAAACCACGGAATACTACCGAGAGCAGCCGTCCTCTAGAATTCTTCTCCGGACTTCGACAGAACCCAACCAAGCTATCTAGCTATCTAGTGTTAAAAATCCTGCCGCCGGCAGGACTAGGATTTCCCGGTCAGAAGCACTGTATTGACACCAAGGAAAATATAGAGAAGAATGGGAAACATTCAAAAGAGATGCATGGAGTAGGATGTGTGGCGGGTACCCCGGGGTGTCTGGCAAAGGAACGAGCATGGAGAGGACGGGCGGGGTGGGACGGGTCGTGGCAGGGGGTGGCACAGGGTGCCGGGGGGGTAGGAGTACGGGGCGAGTCCCTTCGCAAAGGACGCAGGGCGGCTGGAGGCGACGGCGGTGGCGGCGGGGCGAGGGGCGGCGTATCTGCGATCTGATAAGGCGCAGTAGCGGCGGCGGCGGTGGGCGAGGGCGCGAGCGCGGCTAAACACGGCGGGCGATAGCCGCCATTAGTCGCCCCGCTCGCTGGCTCGCCCACCCGCCCGCGGGCGATAGCCGGCCCGCCGGGTCGCCGCCGCCGCCCAGAGCCCCCAAGCGGGCGGGTGAGGCGAGGGTGGAGGGGAGGGGGCGCGGTCGCGTTGCGGGCGCCCTCGCTACTTTTATCTCCGTGGAGCGCGAAGCAGGGGTGCCCGACCTTTTGCAACTGATTCGCTTTGTGCGACGTGGCCCTTAAGGATAATGTTGAGCCTAGGTCCAATAACTGGTCATTGGTACATTGGGGAAACAATGTAGTCATGTGCCCGTAAATCAAACATTAGAACGTATGCAAATTCCACTTTTTGTGAAGTTGCTCTAAAGATTAATGTCGAGTATAGATTCTCGAACTGGCGATGGGTAAATTAGAGAAACAATGTTCCCGTGAATTAAGGATTATCACATATAACGTGAATCCCATTTTGTGAGAAGTTGCCCCTAAGAATAATGGTGAGCCTAGGCCCAAGAACTGGCGGTAGGTACATTAGGGAAACAATAAAACATTGCGCGGGTGAATCAAACAAAAAAATTTATGTGAATCCCACTTGTGAATTTCCCTTTCAGGATAGTTTTGAGCATTGGAACAAGAACAGACCGGGGGTAAATTAAAGAATCAATATAACAATATGGCTATGAATCAACTATTACAGATTAAGTGAATCCCCTTTTGTGTCATATTGACCTTAAGTATCATGTTGACATAAATATCGTATGTGTGAGGAAAAACTGACTACGGTTATTATTCTTAAAAGGAAAAAATTCCCATTATGCAATTGAATGTAAAATAAATAATCACTCATCAGAGGTAATATTCATGTTCATTTGCTGTTTAAATACCATTTACAATAATACGCCTGCGAGGAAGTACTGCACTAGTAAAATTGGATCAAAGTGAAATAATGATCAAATTTATTTTAAATAATATTCCACGAAAAATACTAATAATCAAATAAATTAAAACTGACAAGCATAATACAATATCAAACGCAATTTTAATTTATACAATCGAACGAAACATTTACTAGAACAATTCTCAATAATTAATTGTCAATACTCATTTGTAAACTTCTCTATGATTGGTCAAGAACCAGTATCATAATGAACTCTGTATCGTAATGAGTATCATTATGCAACTGGTTGCACTCATGAAATGACAGCATTATATAATGGGTGTAGAAAAAGTAACTTGGATAATTATTTTAATTGCGTCTAGGCCAGAGTTACGTGTACAAGAGATGAAATGTTTAAAAGAGATCATTTTTTGATGGATGTGGTTAATATTGTTGTAAAATGAAATGAATGCATACATGTTTAGTTGTAGTAAATTAAACATACTTGTTATGTATTAAAAGGTTGCACGGAGGGACAGTGCGAGCGAAAACATGAATGATTTACATGTTATGCTGAAACTGTGACGCATGGATGAATTTTTGTAGAGAACTATTTAGTTATAGTGGAGAGTGAAAGCGTACGTTTGAGTGTTGAAGTAATGATTAAATTTATGAAAGTTCAACAAGAAGTATAATTCAACTAAAACAGTAATTGTAAATGGATATTTGGAGGAATTAAATACGTGACAACGCTGGTTTTCAAGGTTGTTGACAAGAGAACAAAAGAAGTTACTTTAAACAATAGAAAAAAATTTCTTAAGCCGGGTTCCTCTGTGATCTCAGATTTTTGTAGATATTATAATTGTCTAAGTGCAAGGAGAGACGGGGTAGGGGGAGAGGAAATACAATAGAATAGATAGAAGTAGGCTCCGTCACAGCGCGGAAATGAATGGAATTCCTCTTCCTGTGTAATAAATTATTATGATAAATACCCGGGCAACGCGGGTTACTTCAGCTAGTTCTCTAATGTTTACCTCTCACCAAAAATGTCTAAATTGACGTGTGCCTTTGATTTCGGGATTCCAGTGTGTAGATGTATTATATCCGTTATCGAAGAGCACCCATAGTGTCAACAGATTGCGCTTTGCATTCTTCAACA
This sequence comes from Teleogryllus occipitalis, assembly GCA_011170035.1. Lineage (NCBI taxonomy): Eukaryota > Metazoa > Arthropoda > Insecta > Orthoptera > Gryllidae > Teleogryllus > Teleogryllus occipitalis. The sequence continues at coordinate 32,604 of BLKR01003990.1, forward strand.
GTAAATTCCCTTATCGAAACCATTTCACCACACTTACCTTACCTCTGCAGTGCTCATATTACAATTGACCTCCACGACGAAAGGGTGGAGTCGACTATAAAGAATTATTGCAGAACGTCGCAAACCGCTTTCTTTTCCTTTTTCTCTAACTTATTGCATGCGCATTAGCATTTACTACTGAGTGTCCAAACACTTTTTGCGCCTCATTTTGAGACATTATTTTGTGTTTTCATTAGTATCGAGCAATTGGTTTAGTTTTTAAAAACTATTTTTGTGAAAATAAAGAAAGAACTTCTTTGTTGTCTAGATTGTTTTATCTTATCGCTGTTAACTCCCACCGTCCTGATTTCATCCCAAACAGAGAGAATACCGACGTTCCCATAAGTTTTTTGCGACTTGTATTTAATAGATATTTTGATTGTAACAGTCCACCAGCCAAGGTCATGCATCGTTCCTCCTGCTGATGCACGCTCGGGTCGTTAAATACGAGTCGCAAAAATCAAAATTACTGAAGAAAATGCTTATCTAACATATGACAAAATGTATATAATTGGATTTGTCTTTTTACGCTCGTCATGATTGACTTAAAGAATATGTATAGTTCCACTTGATAAAAGCAAAGTTACCTCAATATCTTGTAAAATACAAGTGATAAAATGGAAATGAATATATGTATAAACTAGCCCCATTCCCTCATACACGTCCGTGAAAATTCCATTGCAATAACTTCAACTGTTCAAAAATTGCAGGAGGTGGTAAAGTTACGTGACCCACCTGTATACTCGTACATAAAAATGAAGGAAGAATTTTGAGACGAATTTTCCCGAAGGATACGAAAAGTGTGTGTTGAAAAAACTTAGTGGAAGAAATATTATCAACGCTATTAGCATTCATACTGTTCCTGTCTAGAACTACTCATTTTGTTTTATTAAGTGAAGTATAACCGATACTGAGAACTTGAAACGGAAGGTTAGAGTTTCAATAACAAAGTCACGCATGCACCAATCGAAATATTCAGTTGAACGAACTACATTACCGATAAATATGGGTGGAAGAGGATTGGTGGATATTAGCAATCAGCTTTATAGGCAAGTGAATAACATGAGAAAGTTTTTTCATTCAGCTGCAAATACTGCAGCTGCATATAAGTCTGCATAAAGCAATTTCTGAAGCAGATACTTCGTCTTCTTCTAGTCTTCAGAAGTCAAAATACTTCTCCCCTCTTTTTATTCTCTGACCCACATTTTACTATTTTCTCAAGATTCTATTCTGTGAAGCTTGAAGTTGACTTATTAAACACCCCGCTATACCTTAATTCACGAAAGTTGGAAATTGCTTTCATGGGAAATTAATTAAATTTACTTCGTCAGAATGTCGTGTACACTGAAGGCATTTCCTGTTCTTGCTTCGAGGTTTATATTGCAGAAGATATTTTTAATGTTTGAACTGAAACGCTCTCCGGGAGCAGTTTGTGCTCGAACCTTCGCTCAGGAACAGCTGCGAAACTAGAAAACTAATTTTAACTTTTTTGTACGATAATAGTTTGAAGGGATAGGAAATTCCATTGGCTCTTTTCTACTCATAGGCTGATAAAAGATCAAAGGGACGGAAACTTACTCTTTCTTGAGTCTCGTAGGAGTATTATAAAATGAGCAAAATAGTAGTTTATTTAGAAATAATAATTTACTAATAACAGGAATACTTAAAAATTTATATCATTTGTTAGTTTAACTATCAATTATGCCTACATTTCCTTTCCGATCATCAACACATTATAAACGTCAATTTGAAGATGGAACGTAATCTGGATATTCGGTTGAAAGTTGTTAAAATGATGAAAAGCGACCTAAATTAAATAAAATAAATCTATCTTCAAGATTTTAAGTATATGGTAAAGTCGTTACTTCCTGTATAAGGATGACTGAAAATATTTAATTAAAATAAATCAAGTATCACTGCAGATGTCTAATTTCTTTTATAATTCCTATCTTAAAAGTGGTTTCTAAATTGATGTCAAAATAATGTTCTTATGCGAGTCGGCTACGGCAGCTGAAATGCGTTATGTCGACGAAGATTTGCAGATAAAGGTTAAAGACAATACTGCCTAGTAAGAGACTAGATGAATAGTTTCTGGTTTTACTCCAGTCGATCGTGAATTTATATTTCTACGATACCATCTCACCTAACCTAACCTCACTAGATATCTTAGTTGACTCATCGTCACGCGTTTTGAAGTTGGTATGACAAAACTTCGGGGTTTCCGCTTCAACATTACATCAAACAATCTTGAGTCTGTGCTGAATTATGCATTTTTATGCCAAGATACTTCGTGAGCATACACAAGCTATCTTGCACTTGGACAATCACCTCACTTTACCAAAGCTCTGTGGCGAAAACTAACATTAATAGAATGTAGTTCATAGTGATCTGTTCATTCCGACTTAAACAAATCAATCAACAAAGCCTGGCTAATGAGCGAATTAACCGACTACTCTCGACATGTGCCTTATTTCAGAACTTAACAGTGAAATATTCGACATTGTCATAAACGAAGGCAATATGACGTAAGAAGGCAATATAATGTAAATTCGTTTGGACATTCCTCTGGAATGGATAATATCATACAAGAATTCCAAATCAGGAACGTTGAACTTTTGTTTATTTCAATATTTGAGTTTCTATAAATGAGAAAGTAAAAGGGAAGTTAAGATACTCCGATTCGATTCGGAGAAAGACCTTACCTCTTGAATTCTTAATGCGTTACAACTGAGGAGAACGAAATTTTCGTGATTTCTCTGGCTCTCATTGTTTAGTTTCTTCAATTTGATTGTTATTGTTGACAGATATGTTAATTAGTGTTTTGCAGAACTATTCATTAATTGCAGTTGTAGCAGATCATATTTAAAACTCTTCATGGATATCTTTATTCTAGTTATATTATTGTACATGAAAAATTAAATCTGAACATGAAAATTTCTTTGTTCCCAAAAATACCTGGAAATAAAGAATCTTCATTTTGATCGAAGTATCTCAGACAATGGCCATCTGAAAATTATTCCAAATCATAAAATAACTTATTAGCTTCACTGCTGAAGTTTTACATGCATAGACGTCACTAACGTTCATAAATAATTAAAATTTAATGAAATATGTGAATATTAAATATTATAAAAATTAAAACATTAGGTCTGTTAAAGAGTCCTCAATCTCTATAAAAGTCTAATGTGTGTATTCGGAGTTTTTATTCTTCCTAGCCAACCTTTGAATCCACATCAGTTCTACAAAACCTACAATTTAAAAAAACAACATTTTCAAGCTTTTTTAACATTTCAGGTGTATATCCATGACATAACAGATTGCAATATAATGTAACTTAGTTTCTTGACTTGTTTTTCTTGTGACAATCTAAAATTTCTATATTCAAATTGAACTACAGTGTGTATCTCAGTATTTATTGGCATTTATATGGTTTATCGAGTCAGTGTTAACTACATTTTATGAGGCATTATAAAACATTCCAATTCTGTTTGAAAAAAATTTATTTCAACTGTTTTTACTTTCTGGCTACGGGGTAGAAAGAAAGTTATGTAATACTGCGGAAAAACGGCAAGTTTTTGGCAGAAAAACTCTATTACAGGATCCAGGGAACGAAAAAGTGGATAAATCCAGTTGCTAAATTAAGAAACAAAATCCTCTAACACTTGGTGTAGCCAGAATTCATGTTTTATGCGTCCTTGTTACCGAAAATTAATGACAGAAGAACGTCTGTCCGTCTGTGAACTACGCTAGCTAAACCGTTCAGCTGATTTTCTCCAAAATTGATATTCCCCATCGATATGACTGATATCGCGGCTCCTTGAATTTGAAACGCATATTTTAATTTTGGGGATTCTGTGCATTAAGCCACTGGGACATTTCAAACATTTTCAAACAAATGGTTCCAATGTTTATAATTAAACTTTGTTATTGGATAGTCTGAAGGACGTTTATTAGTACGGTGCAGGCCCAATGTCCGTTAGAACCCGTGATTTTTAGAAAATTGCAATAGTTTAAAAGTTTTTCGGCATCTTTCTACAACTAAAATAATAAAAATAGAGACTTTTTCCCTTAATGAAATCTGTTCCTTAATATAGATTTTTAAATATGTCCATGATAATTTTTTCGAAAATTTGAGCTTTACATAAAACGATGACTGAGGTTGTGTTAAATCGGGAAGAAATTGCGGTATAAGTAATATTACGTAAGAATTATTAATTGCGAGAAAGTATGTGATGTTGTAGCATCACTAGTATAAATAAGTACAGTTGCTAAAAGCAATGAAATTCTCATATGCCATTTTTTAATCAAAGATCAGCTAGCTTCAACTATTCCTCTTCTGCTCTTTATCACCAACGAAACAGACCCGTCTTCCGAACAACATTAGATGTTTCCTCACCCCTGGCATGGGATTACGTGTCGCCCAGCCAATCCACCCTACCCAATCACACTCCCTTCTTCCCTCCGGCCCACTCCCCCCTCTCTCTCTCACTCTTCTAGCAGCAAGACGCTCGCCCCTTCGTCTGATCTCGTTTTTGTTTCCGCTGCAGCACCGCGCCTGGAGCGTGGGACGGAGGGAAGGATATCTCGACCAGTTTTATTGTGAGGAGGTTAATAAGAGGATTAGGGTGTGTTGGATGGAGGGGTGTTAATAAGAGTTGCGAAGCGGTGATACTGACCGCCAAAGCCACCGCCTTCCAAGTGGGTCGAAATGCTGCATAACACGCATATAGTATGGCTCTGAATTAATTAATATATAATCTATTATACTAACAATACTTCCTTATTAATTTGTGGGCTTATTTACTATTTGTTTGTGAGAACAAACCTCTCAAGCAACGTAGTGGAATGTTGATTCCCAAAAGGCAGATTGGATTAGGGCTAAGTCATCAAAGTCGCCAATGATTCAAACAAATACAATGGTAAAGACAATGTCAACATCAATTATAAGATTCAAGTCATCAATACCTCACATCAATTTTTAAACAAAACTTCATAATGTATTTCATTTCGTTCGTCTTTAAATTCGCCTTTCGATGCGTTCGTCTTTCAATTCGGATCTCTTTCAATCCATTCTCTAAATTCATTCGTTCTTTCCCTTCGATCCTCTTTCATTAATTTCCCCTTTACTCTCGTTAATGTCTCACCTCGTTCCTCTCTGCCGTCGTTTTTCTTTTACTTTGTTCCTCTTTCCCCTCGTACCTCTCGTACCTCTTCCCTTTCATTTCTCACGTACTTGTGATATCTTCTTTTCTTTCTTGCTTCGCTTCTTTTCTCCTTCTCCGCATTTCTCCGTTCCTTGTATCCTTTCCCTACTTCCTTATTTTATTTTAATTACTTTCTATCACAATTTTTTTCTATCGTCTCCTATATTATTTCAGTGGTACATATACCTTTTGCGGCTCTCACACGCAACCAATCTTTATAAATCAGGTCTCTAAAACAAGAGAATTTCACGGAGACGTGATGAATTGCACTTTGACTTTAAAAATATGAATGATTTGTTTAAAAAACTCATTAGGGCCTTAAAAACTAACATTTTGATGTCAAAGGTTTCGAAGAAAGATTCCCCACCCCGTAATCTACAGAATGAGATTTCATGAACATTCTATTACATTTTTGCTGGTTTGATGCTTCTCGATTCTACCCCACCTATTCAGAGACTGTAGAATATGCAACTGTATGTGAAATTAAACTAATTACTCGATAGTCTATGCGATTGAAATACACGAGTGCACCTCTCTGCTCGGTAATAACATTAAATAATAATAGTTTAAGTGTCGCAGAGTGGTCCTGAAGAAAAATAGATATTACAGGCTAAAAATGAAAATGGAAAAATAGGGAAGAAGGTGGGGTTTAATATTACAAGAGGTCCCGCACGGGTACGCTAGTTTCATCTTATTTTTCTTAATTTTCCTTTCTTTCTGATTCTTTTTATTCCTTGTGTTTCTTAGTTTTTTAATTTATTTCCTTATTTCTTCTGTTTTTTCTCCCTTGCTTCTTTCTCATTTAGCTGCGTGCGCCTGTTGCTCCGTGTCGACCCATTGTGTGCCGGCGCCGAGGCTGGCTGGGCCACCGAACGAGTGCCTTGGCGACCGCGCGTGGTCGATCGCTATCTGCGTCGCGCGAAGGGGGCGGTGCCCTGCTGGCGCGGGCGAGGCGCCGCGCGCCAGGCATTTATGCAATAGCAGAGTGCGACCCCTGGAGCTCCCTGTATTAAGAAGGCGGGGAGGGCTTGTTAATTAAGAACGCCCCGGCTAACGCACCCAGCTTTATGCAGACATGTGCTAAACAAGTCTCCGTTGGCGGGGGGTACTCGTTGGACTGATCTGCTGTGTGTGAGTCGTTTGTGGGAAGAAATGCGGTGTTGATGTAAGTGAATTGTAAAATTTGAGGGCAAAAGTCGGAATATAAGTATTTGTATTACAGTGACGAAGTTTTATTCCTCAATTGCAGAATATCTCTTAAAAACTTCAGATATTAATAAAAGAGACCGAGAGCAGTAGCTCAGTGCATCAGGTGATGTCACTGCAGTGCCTCTGACCGGGACGTTCTAGGTTCGAGTCCCGACGGCGGCCGAATTTTCAACTCTTAGCATTTCAGCTTGGTCGAATTCAGTTGCTGTCTGGTGGAGAATTCTAGCCGCCGGCTCCTCTGATCGGTAGTTTTCCGAGGTTTCTCCGATCAAAACCAGGCGAATGCCGAAGCAGTACCATACAAATGGGCCACGGGCTGCGCGCGATCTTTCCTTCCTTTTCCCTGTCCTATCTTCAACTTACATAAAAAAAACTAACAAGCACTACACTACCACACATGCCTGGAGACCGGTCGGGTATTTAGAACTTGTCCCGGCTGGGGCAGTGTCCCGCTGGTGGGAGATACCAGGTTGGGGAAAACCCCGTTAGCCGACGGTAGGTCAGTGCCGGATCTGGCAATCCAGCGGGAGAAGACCCTATAACTCGTGAGCAAAAACACGCACTACACTTACGGGACAAGTGACCACAGTAATTGACGCGCCCGGAATCACTAACAATCAATCAATCAATTAATAAAAGAGCTGATAAAAACTTCACCTAATGGGTAGAGATGACATTTTCACAAAGACACAAAGCTATGTCAAGAGGAACTGATTGTTCAAAAAGATAAATCTTCTGTATATTTTTTGTCTAACTAATATTTTGTTAATGTTTTGTTAATTTTGTTAATATTTTGTTTCCCCAATTACTGGGATAGTCCATGAATACAAATGAAAGCTCTCTCTTGGGAAAATCTTGTGCTTTTGTGCATTTCTTTTGTAACGTGATATAATCATAATAATTATGTGAGACTTCGTGTTTTATTGCAACTGTTCGGATATACTCATAGCAAAATGGGCGATTTCGATTCATTGTGAATCTTTTGTGATACTGAAGTGTCATAAAAAACAAAGAAGATTAATCTATGTAATGAACGAATATAAAAGAAAAAATATATGGAGATCCTCAAACATCCCAAATTCATCTCTTAAAGAAACCGTCTTCTTCATAACATCATATTTCTCTATACCCTCTCTAAATTCCAACAAACTTTGTATGAATCATACGAAAAATACCATTTTAAAATGTGTGCATCTCGTAAAGTTTCTAAAGCACATTTTAAGCTTTAATTTATTCGCACGACGTATTGGCGAATGAATAGAGTAAATGGTCCAAGATTTTTTCGCACATATGAAGTGAAATGAGTGAAAAATACATCTATAACTCTTCTTTTCTTTTCACGATAATGCTCGGCATTTGTCGTTCACAAGCACTTTAACCTTTTGTGTGCCTAAAGCTATCACATTTCTGTGTAACGTACTACCAGCATATGCTTTCTTTGAAAGTTATTGGTACGTTGTGTATTCTCCTGAAGATTTCTAACTTCAAATAATTGAGAAGTTAAAAAATGGATTCAATAGCGCCCGTGGGTTTTGGGCCACATATAACCGTGAACCGCGCCCGTGGGCCACATACAACTTGTGAACAGGTTTGTTATTCCATACTAGAACATTGCAATTGTTGATCAAGTTCTGTTGTAATTTGTAGAAAAAGTTGTACCTCAGATTTGTAACATTCACACATTAATACCAAAACATTAATTACCGAGTAGAATTCTATATTTTGTGAAATAACCTTTTGTAGGTAAAGTATTTTACTATGACAAGAACTCATAAAAGCTGTCACTTGTTCATAAACGCTGTCAGTTCTTTCTTCTACGAACTGGCGGCAGAAGTGTATGAGAGAGGGATAGAAAAATTCGTTCCTCGGTATGAAAAGTGTATAAATGTATATGACGACTGTTTGTTAAAAAAATAATGTGTAGATACAATAAAAATATCATCCAAACATTTTTATTATTTTCTATTTATTTGGACAACGGGTAAAACTTAAAAAAAGCCCTTTGTAAATAAAAACAAATAAAATATAAATAGCAGAACTTGACAGATTGATTTATTCGTACTACATAAATTTTATTATTAAAAATGAGCAGTTAATTTGTAAGCACTTGACCAAAGCGTTATTGACTATAAAATGATAGAACAAGTGATACAAGTAATAGAAGTGAAAGATAATGATACTTTTCACGAAGCAAACAAACAAGGTACTGTCATAATCACTTTTGGAATATCTCTAAGACGCAAAAAACAAAGTATAAAAGGAAGTAGAATAGCAGTCTGTCACAATCTATCTCAATACGGTATAACCAATATCTGAGGAAATAAGCAATGATTAGAATATATAAGGCAGAAATTAGACCTATACTGTCTTACAGGACCGAAACGAGAGCAACTTTAAAAAAATATTTCAAATAATGGAAGTATCAGAGATGCGAGTATTAAGAAAACGCTAAGGAATAAAGAACACAATATAAAAATACGACAAATCTGCCAAAGAGACACGTTAGCAGACTGGACTCGAAAAAGAAAAAAAATGGAATGACAACCTAGAGGATGATAGTCTCGAAGAGGTGCAAGAGAGACAAGATGGGAAGGAAAAAAAGTGGAATGACCAAGGAAACGACAGAAAGGCACTTCGTGAAAATGTGGCAATGTGAACAAAGTAAAATGTGGATTTTCGAAAGTGTTTGTATGAAATAAACTATACGAAAATGCGTTTTATTTATTTATTTATTTTACGTCAAAAAACCAGTTAAAAACTGCGTATGACGTGCTATGGGGAAAAGTGAATTGTGTGCACATTTTCAAAATTCTGTGATCTCTACACTAAGTCATATACTACTTAAATTTTGAATTTTTGAAAGGGAGAAAAAAAGAAAGAAAAAAAAACTCTCATGTAATAAAATCTATTTTCAAGGATAAACAAGCAATAAATTTTGAATTTTGAAAGGGAGAAAAAAAACAAAAAAACTCCCATGTAAAAAAAAATCTATTTTCAAGGGTAAATAAGCAATAAATTTTGAATTTTGAAAGGGAGAAAAAAACAACAAAAAAAACTCCCATGTAATAAAATCTATTTCCAAAGATAAATAAGCAATAAATTTTGGCTCATTACTTCCTGCCGCGACAACATGGAAACGATAATTTGAATAATTGTATTTCCCACTGAATTCTAGAAGACGTGCACAGAAAATGAAGTTACATTTATGTCCAGAATCAAAACAAGGGGCCATCTCAGCATTTGCTCAATGGATCAGGGAAACTGGACGAAAACCTGATCGAGATGGGGGTCATTGACCCGGAAGCTGTAGTACAATAGTTGTTACAGGTTGTTTATACTCATTTATACAGTCCAAATGGTAAATAATGCATTATATATCATTGTTAAAATTAATGTTACTTTTCTTGTGATGCTCAGTATAGTCTCTAATTGTATAGAAACAGTTATGCAGCAGAAACGATTTCACTTGTGATTTAAACTTTTCTATTGAATTTAATCGTTTAATGTCATCTGGCAAAGTGTTGTAAAATAATGTACATGTTTAGAAGTGAATTTTTTGTAATGAGCTGTTGATACTGTCACCTGATGAATATGATTTCTACGTCGAGTGTTATAGTAATAGAACAAATTAATATAATATATAACCTAATTATAAGTAATAATCTAAAACCGAATATAAAACAAAGAAAAAGTGACCTTGGACGAAACTGTCTTCTAAAGCAGACATTCAGCGCGTCAACTGGGCGCAGGGAGAATTTGGTGCGAACTTCGCCCGGCGGCATCGTCGCGTCAGTTCTCGGCGTCGCCGTCTAGAGCGCAGCACCGCGCGGACTGCCGTGGCGCTCACGGCGCGGCGTCGCGACGCTCTCCGAGGTAGTTTGCCCCGTGCCTCAGTGCTTTGTGAGCGTGAACGCACGGCAGATGGATCACGGCAGGTAGCTCAGTGCATCAACTGATATCACTGCAGTGCCTCTGACCGGGAGGTCCGCGGTTCGAGTCCCCACGGTGGTAGTATTTACGACACTAGTTGGCAGCTAGGTCGAATTAAGTCGCTGTCTGTAGGAGAATTCTAGAGGCCGGCTACTCTGATCATTAGTTTTCCGTGGTGTCTCCGATCAACACCGGGGCACGGATCGCGTGCGATCTTTCCTTCCTCATCCTTGTCCTATACTAATATTTTACTTTCACTCACTTACACTAACACACATGCTGGGAGACCGGTTGGGAGCTTAGAGCCTGTCCTGCCTGATGCGGTGCCCCGCTGTTGGGGATAGCTGGCTGTGGGGTGATTCCGCTAGTCGTCATTACGTTGGCGCCGGATATCGCCATCCATCAGGGAAGATCACCGCCACCTCCCGATGAAAAAGACATGCACTACACTTCCGGGAATAATTATCTCATTAGTTGATGTGCCCGGAATCAACCAACTACGAACAACCAAACAAACAACACAACCAACTACGAACCTGCAAGGCTGAAGGTACATTTACTTGAGATTAATATTTAGATCTATAAAGAAAATTATCTTGTTTACGTCAAAATCTTAATTGTATTATTGCCAGCATTTCCTAGCAAAAACTAGTTTTAAGTAAGCCCTTTCGTGAAAACATATTTAACTGAAAGAAAATATTTTTTTCTAGAAATTCTAGAATATACTGATATTATTAACTAACATATCAGTTTTGACTCCTATGTAGCAGTAAATCATTTAATTATTCTTTTTAAAAGGAATCAAGCAGTCTTTCTCGACAGTGCCGTGATCTATACTCAGCCACAAATTCGTATTATAATTAATAGTGTACCACCCGTTTCGTTTTTACATAGATAATGAGAAAATCTAAGAATTTATAATAATTCATAATGAGAAGACCAAAGAATTACAAAGGAAACAGAATGTGACTCTGAAACCTTTTCAATCATAATTTTATTCCCTTAAATAGTGATATAGCGTAATGAATATAATTTTCTGTCTGTGTGAGTGTATGTGTGTGTATGCAGAAAAGAAAAGTGCAGAGAGAGGAAGAGAAAAGAATTAAAAAAGATCATGGTCTGTCTATGGCCAGTTTGTTCCGGTACTATTTCGACATTCGCTTGGAATTGATCGTATAAACCACGGAGTACTAACGATAAGAGCAGCGGTCCGAGAGAATTCTATTCCAGTCAGCGAATTAATTCGGTTTAATTAACATATTAGTGTTGAAAATCATCCACCGACGGTCACTAAGAGATCCAGCTCGCTGGACACTATGAACTCCTGCCAGACCTCCTGCCAGAATCACTGCAGGGGCAACAGTTTTTGACGTGACCTAACTCAGCCGGTTTCGAGGAGTGGACCTTGTATAACAAAACGATGGGTGGCAATTCAAGTTCCTTTTATTGGACCCAGGTTTGGATTCAAAATTAGGTTTCAGAGAATACTATGCCCTTACGACATCTGAGTATCGATTATTTTTAATGTCGCCCATACAGAGTATAGAAGTGACATTTATTTTCGTCAGTAAAATATTTTATCTAGAATTAAAGTCTACCCCGAGTTGTTTACTTGACTAATAAAAATGAAATAAGTCAACATAAAATATAATGGTATTTGCCCAGGTTTTAATATTTCATTAAAAACTATTCAATTCTATTTCTTCGAAATGAGAGCGTCTTATAAAACAGGTGAACACTCAAACAGGAATCAATTTGAAATCAATCCTGTATATACTGTGATTAAATACTTCGTACTACTTGCTGACATGATGCAGCAATATCGGTGACGCTTCTTGTGAGTTTTATAAATAGTTCCCACTACAGATCGAATCTTCGAAATAATATCTCATTTGAGAAAAATAATGATCAATTCTTCATGAGATGAGTTAAATTTGAAGAAAAAGTAATCCATGATATTTTGTCGAGTTCTGAATTTAAATTTTCAAAATTTTTGTTAGAAGTGGAAGAACAAAGATGATTCCTCATTCATGTTATCATAGATATTGTAGGCCTATATACTATAAGTATTTATAATAACGCAATAAAATTGCAATATTTAGAATATGAGTAACTTTATTTTCAGTCTTTGTTATATTTTTGCTAAATTTTGAATCTTCCGTCTTTAAAATAAATCATTGCGTAAACACAATAATTAAAACTCTTATTTATTTCACTCGTTATTTTATTTACAATGCCAACAACTGAAATAGCGTTTATTAAAAGTACTTGTGAAATATTTCAATTTGAATAATTTTGCTGATTTTTTAAGAAAATTGAAATTCATATTTTGAATAAAATAGCAATTAAAGAAAGAAGCGTGAAAAACCGACAATTTTCAAAACACAATTTTATTATAAAGCACACAGCTTACTTTCTAAGAAACAACATCGAAGTAGCATGAAACTACTTTACAAACTACCAGAGCAGCAATTCTAGCCGAATATAGGGTAGGTCAGCACCATTCTGGCCAACAACCGAATCCCCAAAATCGAGCAAGTGAATCACCACGGAAGAGCCTGCTCTCGTAAACTTTACGAGACTAGCAATAGCTCGCAATCGTCGTGTTATACGCACGGGGCGAAAGAAATTGGAAGGAAATGAGGGAAAACCCCTCCAAAATTGTCACAGAAAGCTATCACGCGTGTTAGTACTCCTGTAGCAACGTGGCCAAGTCAGACACCCTACGGCAAACGTCTCTGCAAGTCGTAGACACCGCGTTAGTACCCCTCTGCCAGCACTAACCCACGCCTCTTCGTTCTTATCTCTGACAAATAGCACGAAAGCAATCGTTTCTTCCACAGAAACGGAGGCAATTCGACCGCCAGTCCGTGATTAGTTTTCCCGAAAAAGCGTTTCCACGTTAAAGTCACGACCGCCGGCATAAAACAGTTTTGCGAGGAGTTCTTAACTCGAAGTGAATTTTCACTAAGCTCGCCCGTTTCCTCCGCGACAGAATCGTTTGTAGCGGGAGGCATTAAATAGGGGGAGAGAAGTACTGAGAGCGGTTTTTCGCTGTGCTCTTGGCGAACCGCGGCAAAAATTATGGACACATGTTTACGATACGGAGAGTTATCTTAAAATGAGATGCCCCTTAGAGCAGTTTGGCGCTGGAGAAAATATCCTGGGGCGCCTTATCTCAAAAATAGGGGGAGAGAATGAAGACTTTGGGGAGCGTCGCGCTCCCATACGGCTCGTTTAATTTGTGCAATACTATTTGCACTCCCCTTCGATTGTATCGCGAAAATGGTTTGGCAACGTCCTCTTCTTAATTAGAAATGCAAACAAAGTATATTGTTTGCGATATACTTACGTATCACATCTCATACAAATGCGACATGTTAATTTATTGGGTTTACGGCGGAGACACGTTTGCATCTTAATTTTTGTTTCTGTAATTGAGGTGCCCTGCGTTAAAAAAGAAGATAATTTATGATTTTTATTTATGATGTTGGAATTTGCGAAGAATATTTTTCGTGGTGCGCATGTTTTGTGTGTGGTCGATGTTCTAGTTTCACGAGGTTCAAAATCTGTGTAAGTTATCTCAGTCATTATGAAACAAGTGTAATAACGAAATAAGTGTGATACAGCCATTTGTAAGAGAAATGAGGGGGAAAATTGTCATAATGAATTTGAAAACACAAAGTAAAAAGTGTATTTTATTTTGTTATCATCTAAATGTCGGCTCTAAAACTCAAAAAATCTATTATGAGAGTCTTCATCCAACAAATGCTGACAATGGTGCTCTATTATATAAACACTTTCTAAAATTCTTTCAGAAATAAACAAGATCCTTTCTTGCTCTACATTATCTCCATTAATATTTCGTTAGATCAGTTTTTGGTTAGTGCAAAATTAAACTGTAGTTTAACAATCTTGTATAAGAGCAATAAAACTGCATTAATATACTTTTAAATTACCGTAATTTCCCCCAAAACATTGTTTTTAACATATAACTACTAAATGGAGCTATCGCCAAATATTCTCACATTGATTTACTCTTTCAAAAAAAAACGTAACATTCTTCCAGTAATCATGTGGACAGGAGAAATATTGGTTTGCACCACAAAATAAACACTTTGCACGAAGTACATTTAGTTCAATTAGTTATTTAGCATTTCATAAATTAAATTTTGGGTAAAACGTTGAATAAAAGGATATTGATGATGGCGTAACTTGATATTTGTTATGCACTTGTTTTTATATCCCCACATTCAATATGCATATTCTTTCGTTCAAAGCGTCGTGTATTAATTGAAACGGTTCTGCAGTGTTTTTGTAATTAACAAACTACGTTCGTATTCCATCAGAAAAAAACAACTTATCTGCATTCGTACGTTTACAAAAACCAGCTTGATTTTAGCATCTAAACTATGCTTAAACCAAACGACTGCATTAGAACTCACATGTCACCTTACGCCCATATCAATTCTCTCTTTCACAAATATTTTGACACATTTTCCGGAACAAGCACCATCACCGTTCTTGTCCAGAAGGTTTGCCTCATTAATATTACCCAACATTTTTGTTAAAACTCAGAGAAAGAGAACTGCAATAATATACATAAATTACCAGATGCACTTACAGAACTCAATGGCTTGTCTAGGACTCCCACTACAATACAATTTCATGTTTCTTTGTCGCAATATATATTTTGAAATTTTTCTAACGATAATGAAAATACAAACCTCGGTTAAGGATCATGTCCAACGTGGGCACATATTTAACAAAAAAGCGTGCTTCATTCTTACAACATTGAATTAACTGATACGAACATCTTCTATTCTGTCCTTACATACAATGTATGTACAATATTTGTTTCTCAAGTAATCAGTTGCATTTTCCCATCATCTAAACGACGCTGCGAAAACTCAGCGATTCAATTTGAAGCTGTCGCCCAACATATTCCCATACAGATTCTCTCTTTCACACACACATTTCGCCACGTTCTTCTAGAACTAACTGCGCCGGCATTCTTGGCCTGCATCACCACCGTATTAACATTTCGCAGCGAGGCGCGAGCCCATCTTTAGAACGCCAGCGTCAAGATTCTTCTTTATAGCGAACATTCTTTTTGCGGGCCGCACGCCGCAATAGGCGAGCCAGAACGTTCGCGAGGGCAACCGACCGACCGGCCGGCCCGCAGGGTGGGGGAGGGGGGGGCAAAGCGGCATTCAAATAGCCTCAGGCTAATGGCTCCCGAGAGAAAGCATATCTGCAGGATCGCGAACTCGCGCACAGTGGGGGAACTGCTGAGGAAATGAGGAAGAATTTCTGGTTATGTAGGCACTGTTAATCAGACACTATTATGCAGACGCTGGTTTGCAGACACTATTATGCAGGCAATGTTCTGCAGACAATCTTAAACAATGTTATGAAGACATGTTGTAAAGACGTACTTATGCATTCACGGCTGTGAAGACTTCGTGATATATACGCTAAGAATTTCCATGAAGATGAAGATTCAATTGCCCTCTAATTTTTACGAGTACAATAATGCAAAATTCATAAGAAATTATGATATAAAAAAATATAATATAATAAAAATATTCAAAAAATATCTACCAGAATTATCTCCTTCACAAATTTTTTTGTCACAACACTCTCTGTGAAAAGTTTACTGTTAGGGAAATTCGAATGTTTAAACATTTTTGTACAACCGCATCTGAATGAAAATAAATTCTCAACCGAGCCGCATTAGCAGAGAATCTCTAAAACGTTAGAAAATAAGTCTTTCTTGTAACAGCTGTTAATACTACTTTTTTTGTATGTTTAAAAAGACAATTGTAGCCATTGTAATTTCGGGTCAGTGATCCCGCAACTCGATTCGGTTTTTTAGACACTTTTTTCTTGATGAACAGAGAAAATGCTAAGATGATTCATTGTATTCCTTCTGGACAGTAGATCTAGGCAGATTCTCTCCCCACTAAATATCATGCATGTAGCAACGAAATAAAGTGTTCGGAGTATCCATGCTTAACATGCAGTTAGAGAGGTAGGTACACAACGTATCAAGTTGATCTATGTGAAAAACGTTTCAATAAACCTGTTAATAAATGTTTTCATTAGCGGCAGAAATAATTTTCAGCCGCTAAGGTGCACACTTTTACGCTATTAATTGACATTTTGATCTGCAGATAGTCTTTTTAATCACATTCAAATAACTACTCTTAAAAATAAAGAATCAATGTAATAGGCACATTTAAAAAATTAATATTATTGTGATGTGAAAAGTGCTGTCTTGTCACTTCTCTTTAAATTCTTAATTTCTATAGAAGCGATGAGATTACTTGTAAATATTTCCTCTCTACATTAGTGATTTATTGTATTTGTAAGAAGGATATAGAGTTAAATATACAACATTAATGTGTTAAAACAAATAAGTTCGAAATTCTCTTAATATGTTCCAGGCTTGAGTGAAGGTATGAAGTAATCTTGAAAAGGCATGGCTAACTATAACCCTTAATTTATTTTATCAGAAAAGAACTCTATTTACACTTTGTGCACCCCTTCCGAAAAAGTTCTAATTATACTGAATCCACATTAAAGTTATTTCATGTTTAATACTTTAGGTGTAAGCATATAGTTATTTTTCAAGTGTCAATACTAGACGATACATCAAACACAGTATGTAAACACAAATATACTAATATACTGGCTTGAAATATAGAGAAATAATATTCCCAAAAAATATCTATATTCCACATAAAAGCAAATAACATAGGTATGAACGTTCATATCTTTAAACATAAATGTTAATAAGTTAATCCTTTTCTTAATATCCTCTCCTAAATTTCGTGATTATGGAAGCTGAAATTAACACTAATCTCCTTTCTCACTACGATGTTAAAAGAAATGTTTCACAGTGTAAAATTATCTCCAAAAATAAAGTATTGTATCATCAAGTTAGGGCAAAATTATATTGACAATTTCACCTTTAATATAATCACTAGAAGAAAAAATAAAGTGGGCAAGATTTGTGAAACCCGCCCAGGATATCCAGCCAGTACGAAGGTCTCATTTCATTTGCTTTCTCTTCGTCTCATTTCTCTGCAGCGTAGTTCCCAACAAGGCAATTGCTTGACCACTGTGATTGTCATATCAGACGCTGTTCACTGGCAGATTCGAGAAATGTCTGAAAAGTTTATTCTTCTCTTGAAGATTAAGGTGAGTATTGGTTTCTTGAAGCAATGATATCAACTCCTTCTTGATATTTAAGGGTATTGATTTCCTTTGTCACGTTAGGTGACTGTGTTGATTTGAATTGCTGGTGGTGCTAAACCTAGTAACCTTCATTAAACTAATTCCCACATCTTCTCTATAATGCACTACGTTTTTAGGTACACAATGAAATATTCTTTTTTCTGGACTATTCAGCGTAGGATTTTCATATCTGACGTTTACAAGAAGTGTTTCGTTTTGAAAACGTCAGACCTGGCTTTGATTAGGTTTGAGAATTTATGAGTATTTTTGTTTCACAGAGCCGTTCATGGTGTATGAAAAGTCATTATTCTATGTAAATTCTTTCCTGCTCAAGGATGTGTTTCTATCTTTAGACAACCGTATAAAATGAAGGCAAATTGAAACATATCGGAGATCGAACAGTAGACACATTGTGAATAATGTACAAATAAAATATTTCTACAATTATTTTTCTTTGTGTTTTGTTATTTTTTATGTGTATTACCTTTGTGGCCAACCGTTAACAAACCTACACGACTTTTTTCACACGAGTTTAGACCCGCCATACAATTCGTTCACTTTTTATTTTCCCGTTTGTATACGGAGTAATAATGTGCCTCAGTTTTAAAGAGGCGCGTTTACTGGAGCTCTAATCTAAAATAGTGAAAAATGACGTCTCAGAAAGTCATTGTAAACCCTCTGATGGTGCAATAGCCACCAATCTCCTGTGCACATAGGACAATGTTCTTTTCCAAAGCAAAACGGTTTCAATAGAGCAAAATAATTTTCCTGATGAATTTTCTCTAAATAAATAATTTTACCATTGTACATTAAATTCGATCTTACAATCACATTCTTTTATTGAAACAGATTGATTATACACTTTGAAGTTAAAAATTACATTCTGAAACAAGTCATAGCCTGCTTTTTAGTTATTTTTAATTTTCTCACATTTTAAACTATAAATTAGTTTTCGGGCGGGTTTCCGCTGGATGGCCAGATCCAGCGCCGACCTACCGTCGGCTAACGGAATTTTCCCCTACTAGTTATCTCCCACCACAGGGCACAGCCCCAGCCGGGACAAGTTCTCAGTTCCCAACCGGTCTCCCAGCATGTGTGGTAGTGTAGTGCATGTTAGTATAAGTGTGAGAGTAAGGGGTGAGAATACAAGGAAGAGGAAAGAAAGATCGCGCGTTGATCGTGGCCCTTTTGTTAGGGTACTGCTCCGGCATTCGCCTGGTGTTAATCGAAAACACGGAAAACTACCGATCAGAGCAGCCGACCGCTATAATTCTCCTCCAGACAGCCACTGAATTTGACCTAGCTGAATAGCTAGTGTCGAAAATCCTGCCGCCGTCGGGACTCGAACCTAGGTCCTCCCGGTCACAGGCGGAGCAGTGACATCGGTTGATGCACTGAGCCACCCTCCCGGTGTTTTGATGAAAAACCACTCCATTTTGCAGGCGGTTTTGATGACGTCCTGCCCACAGTGCGGTGGTAATGCTGCCTGTTCATAATGGCGCAGTTTTAGCGCTGATGCCAAGCTTTCCACATGTGCGCACACGGCTCTCTCGTAAATCAACGAGAAGGAGAAGGCGTTGCAGTTCGCGCAAGGAAAACAGATTTATAAAGCAAGGAAACAAATTTTTCTTATCTGTCACCAAACGTTGCAATGGAAACTTTTTGCCCACATCGCGTATGTATGCTCTCCGATTTCATGTTTATGTAACATTTGGTTGTCTGACTTGTGAATTTGAAGGAGAAAGTTGGATGGAAAAAGAATTGGAGCGCAATCGTAGTGATATATGGTGTTGAAAATGATGGGTCGGTGTCGAGTGAGCGATTTTCTGCCTGCATTATGACAACGTAATATGTTTGTACATTACCAAAATAATATTCATAATATTTCATACGATAAATGTTGTTTTAATAGGTCAATAATAAACAGTTTTTCAAAGTTTTCAAAAAGATATAATTACCATTATGACTGACGTCAAACAATTAAGTGTTGAAGTTTATGAATCGTTGCGTTGACTTCTTTGAGCAATGTGTCATATTATCAAAATAATCTTTAATATTTTCAAAAATCTCCATCCCAAAAATAGAGATGTATCCATAGTCAAGAAAATCTCATAATATCGAATAATAATTCAAGATTGCATTTTCATTGACGCATTTTTACGGAAGTTGTCTAGGGAAAAGTATTTGTAAATGAACTGTGATAGATCATTTAATACTTGATGATATTCTACAGCATTAGGTCTATCAACTACTTCTTCACATATTACACTAACACACAACATGTCACTACGTAAGGGACAGTCCAAGGAACTGATGATTTCATTACACACAGGTGAAATTCTTTTGATCTGAAAGATGTGAGATTCATTTACAAGGTATCAGAATTGTGTGATTAACCTTAAAAGAAGTTGTATTACTGTATCATTGAAATAAAAATAAAAAGTTTCGGTACCTATGACAAGTAAAACAGTTATTAAATGTTATTATGAACTATTTAATTTTTTTATTCTGAACAAGGTAAATTTACAATCTATTTTACATTAAAAATATTTAGTAAATATGTTAACATTTGTAGTTGACAATGACAATTTGTGAGTGAAAGTATTCCGGCGGTAAATTTCTCCGCCTTTTAAGTCTAGAACAGAAAGAGTCAATTTAGTACTTTTGGTTGGGTGTGAAAGTTGAGAATGAGAAGTTAAGAATCTATTATGGAATTATAAGGGTGTAATTCTGGGTAATCGGTAAGTTTATTCACTATTATCTAGGATGTTGATGGCTAAAGGATTTGGTTTGGTTTCCAGACGTTGAAAGATTGTCGGTACATTTAAGTCTCAATGTAGCGTTGTGTTTCAGATATACCATAGTGCTGCAGCAATCATCCGAAGCGATTTTTGAATGAAAATCCTTGTAAAATGGTGAGATTTGACCTGATTGCCGTGCCCCAAATTTGGATGCCGTGGGTCCATATTGAGATTATTGTTTTGTAGATCAATAATTTACTGTTTAAGGATACAATTTATTGTCTAACGATCTAAGCTTCGAATGATATCCTAATAGCCAATATAGTCTTTTCACTTGCAGTGGAAATTGCTTCTTCTTGTATAGTGTGTGGGATTTCCAGATTAGCCGTTTGTCGAGATGTATTCCTAAACACCTGCAAGATTGGTTTATAATTAATATTTAAAAAGGGGCATTTTTATCTTATCAACGTGAAAGTAATATGAGCTGACTTGTTTTCTTTAATTTTTATTTTCCACTTGTCTGCCCATTCTTCGATCAACTCTAGATGCTCTTGTAGTTTTCTTGACGCTTCAATTGGGATATTATCCGTGGCTAATATGGCAGTATCATCTGCAAATGTAGCTACTGTGTTTTTTTTCACTTTCCGGTATATCTGACGTGTAGAGCTGGTATAAGACTGGGCCGAGAACATTACCTTGGGGCATTCTGGATTGAAATTAAGATAAATTAAAGTAAATTAAATAAAAATAAAAATAAAATTAAATGAAACTGTTAAAGTAATAAGCACATTAAGGGTTCGCCAGTAATAAGGACATGGGAAGTGGGAATCGGAAATTAAGGGCCGAGGCGTTCGTGCGGACGATCTTCTGTGGCGCTGTTTGTTTTCAGGTGCTGAGGAGGCTAAACACAGGAAAGGAGAATGCGTGACGCCCGCGCCAAATAAATAAATAGTTTAAAAAAATCGGATAGATTAGCATGTACTCGGCTTCTGACGGCAGGTTTTTCCCCCTTCAGGAGATTTTTCCTCAGCCGTACCTTATGGACTCTTTTCCGCGGCATTGATGCGATAGAACATTTGAGGTGAATACCAGAATTCGAGAGGTTAGAACGCGGTAGAATGTAGGTATTGTAATGGCTTAAAGGCCTTTGGCCTAGCCACCTAGGAATAAGTTTTCTAATTTGTATGTAATAATTACCTATTAAATAAACAAATAATAAAAAATATGGGTTGGATTGGAAATAAATTGGATAATTTTTCTTGATATTTAATTTGGAATGTTCGGTGGGAGAGGTAAGATCCGAAGATATTGAGGTATGGATACGTTAGGGAGAGTTTAATTTTAGCCATCCTGCCAAACTTTATCGAAAGCTTGTGTGATGTCTAAAAACGCTGCTGAGGAGTATTGTTTTTCTGGAAATGTTATCTCTATGAAGTTGGAAATTCTCCTAATTGTTCAATAGTAGAATGTTGTTTTCAAATGCCAAAATGTTTATCTGGTATTAGGTCACTTGTCAGGCACGGTGGTTCTGCTTAGGAGAAGTTTTTCAAAGACTTTGGACACAATTGGAAGAATACTTATGGGACGATACGATGAGGGTTCATGGGGAGGTTTACCTAGTTTAAAAAGATATGAATCTTTGCTACTTTCCATTGCGTTGAACAATGTCGGGTTTGTAGGATACTGTTGAAGAGACCATTGATAAATGCTGTTCCTTTGCGAGGCAGTTCTTTTAGTGGTGAGCCAGTGGTGATGTCACAACCAGGAGCAGTTGCTGGGCAATCCTATTTTTAAAAACTTTTAATACTTATTTATAGGTAAAATATTTGATTGGTAATTCCATTAGTGTAGGTGATTCTAAGTATTCTTGAATTTCGTCCGGCTGATTTAAAGTTTTTGGTTCATGGTTTTGAAAAACTTCAGTAAAGTGTTTTGCAAATACTTCTATTTTTTTCTTTGGTACTTCTCGCTCTATAATTGTTTTTCTTACGAATTAGGAGTGAAGACGTTTTGATTTTCTGATTGATGAGACTAAGACGTTTTGATTTTCTTGTGTTTGGATTTTCCAGCTCTGTTGTAGTTTTTTCTATCTGCTGGGTATCTTATACTGTGCCATGTTTTCTAATTTTCTTTTTTCCTGATTTTTTTTCAGAACATAGAAAGGATAATTTTTACAGCTTTGGTTATACTCTCCTCGTGGAGTGGCGTGCCACGCTGCTTTTTGTATGCTTTCAGCTATAATCTCAATGATATCTCAACTCAAGGGCATTCGAATACTTGTAAAGGTGGATATCCAGTTACGGTACATATTCCAATCTGTGTTTTTATTTACTAGTACTAACGATTTAGTACTCAAAAGAATTTTATTGCTAACTTTTATTATGATGGGCGAGTGATCTGATGACAGTTTATGGGAAGCTTCTGTACACAAGTAACCTGGTGAAAGTCCTTTAGTTACAAAGGTGTCAATTAGATCTAATATTTTGTTTATGTCAGTTGGCCAGAAAGTTGGTTCTCCTGTAGAGATGGTTAGTAGTTGCAAAGATGCAACTGTTTTTTGTAGTTTGCGACCTCTTGCAGTAATGAGTCTCAATACCCACGTGTTTGGAATGTAAGTATCATCCGCATACAAAACGAGTGTAGGCTATTGAACAATATTTCAAATCGTGCCTTATTTATAATGAATCTTGGTGTACAATATATAGCACTCTGGGTGATCTTTGACAGTCTTCTATTATTCTTGCAGTTGCTTGAATGTCTTTATATTGAAACGCACATTCTTCATGGTGTTTGATACTGCGTTTAATCAGCATTGTCGTAACTTCCCGCGCTTTGCCATCCGGATGTTTTGCGTCATATAGTGTATAGTTTTGCAATTTAAACTAGTTCTTCTCTGTGAAGTGAGTTTCTGATATCAATAGTACATCAATTTCATTTTTTGGAAGAAATATTTCGACTTCATCGCAATGTTGCGCTAAACCGTAAGCATTCCAGGCTGCTATTCGAAAAAGTTTTACATTGGATAATTTAGTTACTAATGTCGATAGTAAGTTAAGAAGTGCAATTATTTAAATGCATCATGAAGCTCATGAAGCCTTCTTCAAAAGAATTTTTATATTTCTGGATCAATATGCTTGTAGGTAATTGGAATTCAGATAGTGGATAGATTCAGATATTGGAATAGTTTTACAAAAAGTTTGATAAAGAATTGCCTGAGCCGTTAGCCGAACTTTTTAACCAAGATCCCCTTATGGGGTACATCTTGGTAACTCCAGATACTCACGGCACTGAGCTCCTGCGATATAAATAAAACGCAATGACTTACGGCTCGATATTAGTAACTAAATTTTCCAATGTAAAACTTTGTTCGAATAGCAGCCTGGAATGCTAATACATCGCCATGAAGTCGAAATATTTGTCTCGAAAAATAAAACTGATATACTCTTGATGTCGTAAACTCACTTCACAGAGAAGAAGTATTTTAAATTGCAAAACCATACACTATATGACTGACATTGTTAAGGGAGAGTTACCCCACGTTCAATCCAAAAAAAGGGCTTTAAACGTTGTTACGCAAGTAACAAAAACTGCGGAAATACTGTGCTGTTGTAAGTAACTGAATTATAAGCATTCTTTCTTGTCAGCAATGTTTTGGTGTGGTCAAATTTTGAAATAATTACATCGAATGAATACTCACGCTTGATTTGCCTTCAAAGGTTAATTGTTTCTGCTGTTGTGGAAGTTGCTTACAGTTGTGAGATTGAATATTAAATTCGTTGTAGATGAGCTGAGAATTTTATTCCGAAAGATCACTTAACTATCTTACTTAAATATATCTCTTAATTATTATCATCCTTGTAATCCGTCGGGGGTGGAGTTGAAATCAATTTCAAAATCATATTAAACGGCCGGATAAGAGCAATTTTTTTCTGTCACAAAGTTTGATTGAAATCACTCATTGGAATGCCTGATCATTAACTTTCGAGCAATGGTTTTTGAATTGCAGATTGTTCTAGATTTAATATCTATTGTATCCCCTCTTGCATAAATGGATCAATTAGTCGTTACATTATAACTAATTTACGGGCAATTCATGTAATGTGATCGATACAGGTTTCCGTTGCGCTAAACGTGCTGATTTTTTAAATGTTCTTCATAAGCATTGCCAATTGGCTCAATTCACGACTACATGAATGTCATAATAATATTAATGACGTACGTAGATGAATCTGTACATAATGTCGTTTATAATAGTATTCTGGAGTATCAATCATTTATATTTATTATCATACATTTACGAAAAATGTTTTTTCGCAGGACGTCTACGTTTCAATGCAGAACGCCTTTCCCAGAACGAAACGTTTTTGTAGCAAAACATAATTTGTAGTCTAGGAACGATTTTCTTTTGGTGAGTACTACATTTCTGTCAGCAAGTCTGTCATTAAATCATCCTTCTCTGTGCCATCTGCCGACAGTGCATTAGATTTCCACCAGCCTTCCTTTCTGACAGGCTGATCTCCTTCATTGCAATCACTGGTCCAACAGCTATCCAACCGCATTAAGTTACTTAGCAGATATCAGTAAGGTACTTACAGTTGGGTTATTATATTAAACTCTTAAAGCGACTTTCCCCCCTAATAGTCACCGGCATGTTTTAAGACGTAAAACTAATGAATATGAGACGAGCAGAGCCTTAAAATGTCGGACGAGCGGCCCGCTCACGGGGCTGGGGAGTTTAAGAAGGCAGAGGCGGTTTTTCATCCTCTTACGCGGTGAAATAAGATAAGCGTCGATTTAATAAGTGAATTTATGGCGTCATAAAAGCAGGAAGCCGACGCAAGCTTTGACTGATAGTTTAATGGCACGAAACTTGGTAATGGGATAGAAGCCGCGGTGGAGGAGTGGGCGAAGTGGGGAGGAAGGTGGGGTTGGGAGCTGGAGGGGGCAGCCGGCGCGGAGGATGAGTGAGGTAGATGGGATTAGCTGCATCGGCTGAGGATCCGGCCAGAGCCTGCCTCACACGACAAGGCGCTGTTCGGGGGGGGGGGTGAGTTCTCCGTCGTGGGCGATTGATGTGCGGGTCTAATGAGTGACACGCTGAACAATCCGTGACAGAGATCTGGTTGCACAATCAGGATGCCTAAAGCCCAAAGTACCCAGTAGGACAGAAGGTTTTGTCGTGTGTATTATATTTCCCACGTATTTGCTGAGTCAGATGACATCAGGGCATATTTGAATTTTGGTATTTAGCTGATTGTGATTGAGGGTTTCCCCTCAGTCGACTATATTAAAATAATGGAACCCCCTCAATACATGCAACACATGAGGTATGCGAGTTTTTAATTAAGTTGAGAGATTACTAGATACGAAAGCTATTATAAAACAATTCAATTACGTATGCACGAATTGTTTACAAACCGAACATAAAATTTCACAAAAAAATTACAAACAGAAAACTCCATAATTTCAAAGACGAGTTTTTATATTCTCTTAAACCGGAAGAAGTGGCTTAGGGCTTCAACTGATGTCACTGCAGTGCCTCTGTCTGGAAAGTCCTAGGTTCTAGTCCTGACGGGTGGCAGGAATTTGGACACTAGCTAAATAGCTAGGTCAAATTCAGTCACTGTCTGGAGGAGAATTCTATCAGCAGGCTGCCCTGACTGATAGTTTTCCGCGTTTTCTCCGATAAACACCAGGTGGAAGCGGAGCAATACTCTAACAAGCGCGTCGATAGGTCGGCTACGGATATCACCATTCAACGGAGGAAGATCACTGCCATCTCCGAAGGAAGAAACGTGCACTACACTTACGGGAATAATGACTTTAGCCATTGGCGGGCGAAGAATCACCAATCAGTCAATCAATCCTATTCTCTTAAGAGAAATCTCTTGTATTGGTAACTAGAACCGGTCATTTATTACAGATGTAACATTTGCAAACAATTTACATAACTCCACAGTGGTTTTTTATATTGATTCTCTCACATTTTGAGACGTCACTAAAATTCAAACAAACGTCCTACTTCACCAGGAATTCATTTTTAACTCTTCACAGTATAATTCTTCCTTCTATCATTAAAATTCTACCACAAAATTTCTCGAATATCATCAGTTTTGCACTTCTACATCGGTAAACGAAACTCATATACGAAACGTGTAATGTGAAAACTACTCAGAGAATTCTTCGAAACCACCTGAAACCGACTAGATAGAATTAACCTTTTCAAATAAATTAATGTTTTTTCTGAAATGCGTTATCCTCAACAAAAACTCGTGTTAAATAACCCTAAATATACAGTTATCAAAATATTGCTCGCACGCCGCTGATGACATCAAGCAACAATAAATAAGTAATAAATGTATAATTAGACAATAAAACAATATTGTATACTTGTATGGTTGATTTTAAATGCCAAAATTAGGGTTACTCATCTATTCGAGGCACATTACGCCTTCTGTACTTTGGTAATCGAGTTATAAGTAGGGCCCGGATTTTAATGACCTAAAATTCAGCCAAATATGCAAGCATTTATGACCTAAAACGTATATAAATATGACCTTAAAAATAAAATATGACGTTATACAAGTTTATTTTTTAAAAATTCCTGTTCATTTTTTAGATATAACAAATACAAAATTCACTCAAGAACAGATTGTAAGTACGGCACAGCGGCTTATAGTCGTTGGAACTAACTAGCATTTAAAAAAACTACTTGTGTCTGAAAAACAAATCAAGTACAGAATAATAAAACCCATCAAACCAAATTTCTTGCTTTACTACTGCATATTTCTTGATTGAAATTATCCTTCTCTTTCAAATAACCATCTGTAGAACAATTTGTGAGTTTATGTGACAATATCACTTGATATATTGTCATGCAAGACACATTTTCAAGCCTTTTATTCTTGTGTCCTTAAAAATATGACATATGTATGAATTTTGGGCAAAATTTGGTCCAAATATAACCTTTTACTAAAAACTGTGTAAATATGACTTTATATGCACAATACAAACACGTTTTTCTAATGGACAATACCTGGATTCGTGCATTGTTTTAAAATTCACCCGGAGGTTCAGAAAAAATATATGACTTGTCATTAAAATCGGGGCCCTAGTGATAAGTCACTATCCCCTTTTTCACGTGGTTCTGCCCCACAATTTATTAGGGTGTGTGCACTATAATTCTCCAGAGGCGCTTGGAAAGAAAAGTACTATTCCATGGCTGGTTCGATCTCTTTTGTGGATGCCATACACAAAGGCTCTTGTAATTATTTGCAAATATTACTCCGGGAATTTGTATGCGCTCCAAGCTTAATTATACAGAATGGCTGAACATTATTTCAGATGCTTTTTTCGTAAGACAAAGTTTAACATGTTATCGAGTACATCTCAAGAATTTTAACAATCCGATATAATACTTTCATAATGTATGTGAAGATAATTGCAGTGCATTAGTGCAAACATTTTAATTGTCAATAGCTTTAAAATTTATTGAGTTTTACTAAATGAAAAATAGAAATATATCATCGCAAAGCGCCATTTTAAAATTAGATCTCACAATTTGCGTAATAAAATTCTGTTTGGCCGAAACAAATAATCTAAACAAATAAAAAGACGAAATGAAATGAACTAAATCGGAATCAACCTATAACTGGATTTACAATTTTCTCTTACCTAACTTTAGTCATTGTTTAATAATTTAAATACAAGTCACTTCTCCTCAAATGTACATTTTAAAAAATATCTTTGTGGACTGCTTAATTTTGAATTTCATTATAATTAGCTGAATCCCTGTAATTATATCGTAGAAAAGGAAGATCAGTAAAAGTTAGAGTAGAAAAGAATAACCACATTACAGGAATTCTAGGAGTTCTGCTATCCACCGTGAGTGAAATATATGCATTAAATGTAATTATATATATATATTTATTTTTGTCAAGGGAAGTGTGTGTGTATATATATATATATATATATATATATATATATATATATATATATGTGTGTGTATATATATATATGTATATATGTATATATATGTATATATATGTATATATATTTATTTTTGTGAAGCGACTGATGGACATTGCGCTAATTTACACTCACGAGTCTTCGCATTTAAAACCACTATCTTCGAATACTCACATTTTTACCTTCATCGAGTACTTTTAATACATTAATTCCAAAACAGGTAAGACCAACTACATTCAAACTACACTATGTAGTTGATCTTAAAAACTATGTAATGATAAGATTGGCGTATTAGCGTTGATTCTGTTAATTTTAATATGTTATTTAAAAGGAATAATTTTATTATACAATGTTCATAATGTCAAATGATAACATACTTCGAGCCCACTACCTTTTGATACTAAGGACAAATATTGAAATTTGGGTGAATAGAAAGTTTAAATTTCTCTCTAAAAGAAAAATAAGAAACAATTATTAGGAAGTATTGATCATTATTAATCACGATTGAAAAATGATAAAAAAAATATTAACCAGTTTTGAAAAATTTTATTAGACAAAAACCTGTTAAACTTTGAAATTCGGACTTTTTTAATGTCGCGTCTATTTTCCTTATCTCAGCAACACATACAAAACAGAATTTCTGTCGGTTTCTGTCATGTGAACTACTATCTTTTCCACAAATACGGTATTTGCTGATAAAACAAAAGCTTGTGAATCTCTCGTTCTTTCCCGGTATTTTAATTTAGTTAATGCTGTATATAAAACACGATACGGTACGCTAATGAATTCTTTGCAATATCTGACATTTCCTGAGGGCCCACATCATTTCGCATTATCTCACGTTTGCAGTTCTGTGAAGCGAGTTGTTCACATTTTTTGAGGCACGTTCGCAAGAGATGTGAATTCACAGCTTCAGAGGTATTTATGTCCGTATCCGAAATGACAAAAGGAAAATTTACTACAGAATGTTAAGGTAGCTATTGTGGTTTATTCTATAAATAATTCGAAAAAAATTGAAAATTACACAAGTGAACAAACTTGCCCTTAATTACTATAATCCGAAAAGTGATATGTAACAAAATGTTACTTTAGATTTTTTCAGTGGACTGATATATGCAAATTTGATTCCTGAAGCTGAGATGATTTAAAATGTCGAAAACACATCCGAATTTAAAATGAAGTTTTCTATACATATAATTTTTAGACGTAATTTTATGTACAACTTCGAATTTCGTGTACTAATTACTTATGGTACACTTTTTCATTTCTTGCAGTAATCAGTACTTACACATGTTGAGTTTTAAAGTCGTTAATTGTAATCTTTATAAATAAAAATGAATCGCCGAAATATATGTAAGCATAATATATGTACGACTCCATCAAATTGGATACTTTTTTTTGTGTGTTTTTGTTATTGTCAGGACAAGGTTTGTATAAAAAAATTTAAAATCGAACAAAAAATTTTTAAAATCTCATAATATTGAATTGCGAGTGAGTGAATGAGACAAAGAGTGTGAGAGATCTACAATTTTTTAACAAATTAATCAAACAGGAAAAGAGAGAAGAAAAGAGAGAAGGGAAAAAGGAAAGAGGGGAAAAGTGGGAAAGGGGAAGAAAAGAGAGAATAGGAAATAGAATGGGAAAGAGAATGAGGTGAAAAGAAAAAAAAGAGAAAGAGGTAAAGACAGTATAAATGAGAGGAGAGAAAATAGAGGGAAATGTTTGGATAAAAGAGAGAGGAGAGAAGAGGAAAGTGAGAAAACGAAATAGAGAAGGAAAGAGAGAGAGAGAGATTGAAAAAATTAGAGAGAATGAAAGAGATGTAAATAGAGAGAGAAGGAAAGGAAGTGAGTGGGGTAAGAGAAAGGGAGAGAGAGTCAGGGAAGTCAGGGGGAAAAGGGGAGAGGGAGAAAAACAAAATGAAAGAGAGGGAGGGAAGGAGAGAGAGAGAGAAAGGAGGAGGAGGGGAAAAGAGAGGAGAAATATAGGAAGAAAAGACAGACGCAAAAGAGAAAAGGAGGTAAGTAAAAGTGCGATAAAAAGAGAGAGGAAAAGAGGAAGAGAAAAAAGAGAGAAGTGTGAAATGAGGGGGGAAAGGCAAAAGTGTAAGAGAGGGGAAAAAGAGAGATAGAAAACGAGAGGGGAAAAGTTAGACTGAAAAGAGAGGAAGAGAGAAAGAGGAAAAAGAGACTGAGGGCAGAACAACGTCTGCCGGGTTCTTCTAGTTCATTTTAAATATTTTTATTTTCTGCCCATACTACGTATTTACGTTGTTAAGAGAAAATGTAATGTGGCAGCGGAATATGCCGATTTGTATCAGAAAAACTCGCATTGTGAGGCCCTGGTATTGAAAAAGAGGATCTTGTTGGTAAGTCTGGAGGGTCCGATGTCGCCCAGGGTCTAGGTGGTGTAGGCGATTCTAGTAAACATACACCAGGAAGTACCAAAAAACCCTCCTGTAATGGGATTGCAACCGTATGGCCGTAATAGCCGCCTGCAATGGGGTTCCGTGTCTACTCTCTCACCTCCCCGCCGTGGCCCCTGATTATGCATCTCGGGACAACTTCAGAATGGGCAGCCGAGAGAGATGGACGAAAGGCGACTCTGGCGCCTTGAAACGGGAGCATCTAGCTAAGGGAAGGAAATCCCTGACAGGAAAACCACCTCGGGAACCCCACGTCACGGGGAAGTGGGTAGGGGTCTGCAGTTCACAAGCCCGTTGTGTTCCTTGGAGCAACTGTCAGCGGACACTATTGACGAAGCCTCGGACGCGGGAGCGCATGGTGGCGCGCCCCGTGTTCAACAGATCACCATTTATGACGAGCCTAGATTGGAACGGTTCATGATTAGGATTCCCTTCGAGGCGAGTCACTGCACACGTTGTGCCCAGAAAGGGGAGATGGCTTTATGGCCACAAATTTGAACAACATGATTCGGCATCACGATACTACCCACAGTGATGTCCCCTTAATCTTTTTATGCTCCAAATGCAGCAAGAATTACAGGTAAGCTATTCGCTTTGAGTCATTTACCTAAGTGCCGGAGTCCGAAAGCATCTAAAGGAGACTTTATATGTGAGTTATGCTCCGCCAACTTTGTAACCAAATCTGGGCTCTCACAACACTTGCTCCATGCTCATCCAAACGCAGCTAATGAAGCTCGAGCTGCCAAGGCGCAGCGTAGAGGTAGAACTGCTGTGCCTAGAGCAGGGAAAGTCTTATCTTCGGAGGATATTATGAAAATGGCTGCATCGGATAAAGAGCAACCAGAGATGTCAGACGAGAATTTGGCTACTCTGTTGGGCAAGACCGCCCGACAGGAGGGCTAGAAAAGAAAATAAACTATATATCGAAGATATTTAGCAGCCGTTGGAGCTGAAACTAATGTAATTGTAGAATCATCATCGTCCCCATCTGATGGTCGGAGGTCCGATGATTCAGCTAGACATTTTACTAGTGCTGCTGTTATTGCATCGTCTCCCAGGGTCATTTGCTCTCCAAAGAGTTTTGTGAACCAAATTCCTATACTGATTCCTTCTTCTTCCCTGTATCGAAGGTCCACCCTTACGACAGCAAGAAAGCTGGTGATCCTCCATTCTGACACTACTCCACAGGGAGAGGAAACGTATTTACAGGTAGAGATAAGCAAACAGCCTTGTACGTTTCCAAACACTCGACCAACAGGCATTGCCCATGAGGAACTCGCTAAGGTAGACATTGCCTCCCCGGAGGAGGTAGGGTGCGATTCCCTAACGAGAAGACCGCTATAATTTCAGAGATGAATCAGAAGCTTTCGGCCCGTGCCAGGAGCTTTTGGTCCGCTGGTGCCAGTCCTGTTTGATTGTTTTATCTGTTATTGTCATAGCCTGTTTCGACACCGCTGGTCGGTAAGGACGGAACCAAACTTTTATTCATTCCCGGCTGCTATGACGTCCGGAGACGTAACAACTGAAACTTGTCTTAACAGGGCCACAATTGATGACAAGCATAACTGGAGGGAAAACATTTCAACTTGGGTACTCTGGGGTACCTGGGGTACTCTGGGGTCTCAAACTAATGTAGATCAAGAGCTCGTTGAGGTGGGAAATGAACTCAAAAGAAATATTCTAACTCACGACCAATTGAACTAGACCTATACCAAGTTAGTGAATATTTCGAACAGCTCCTTTGTACCCACCACCATCTGTCCTGAAAAGCCCCGTATATATGGAGGCAAACGCGCTAGGAAGCGCTGCTCCTACGGTTGGCACAGGACTTTTTCAAGAATGATCTAGCGCTTTTGGCAAAATACATTAGAACGGACGTTGACTATACTAGTGTCGATCAACATCCTCTTAACGGGGATGAGGTTAATGACCTGTAGAAATCCATTTGAGGTAACATGCCCCCGATTCGGCTTGCCGAATAAAGAGAGGGTGATAAATTGTCGACACCTGAAATGGACCCAGACACAATTCTATACTCGGTTCAAGTTGCCAAAATTAAAGATCGTCTGGCTGGGATGAAAAATGCCACGGCTCCAGGACCATAAAAGACTAAAGTTAGCCACATATATTCATGAGCAAATATTGAAATATTGTCCCTATTGTGCACCCAAATTTTATACAGTGGCTTTGTGCCTTCTGGGTGGGAATTTAATCGCACGATACTTACACCAGAAGAAGGTAATGATAATAAGTTTGTCACTAACTATCGCCCCATCAAAATTAGTTATCATCTGTGCAGAATCTTTTGGGACGAGTTTAAAGTGGATATTTTGATTTTTGATGTATTTTACATGTCTTAATATTTTAAAAATTTTCTCAAAAATGACCTCATTTTTTTATAACACTTCAAAAATATCTTAGAATAAATAACACTTCAAAAATATCTGAGATGTCATTTTCTTTGAACATCCTGAAATTTTGAAAATTTCAAACGTTCTATTTTTTGGTCGTTTTCTATAACTACAATATGAAGTCCGTCATTTTATTCTTTCGTGAAATCTGTTCTTCAAAGTTAGATCTTTAATTTTTCATTAACATTTCATTAATCAATTTTTCTAAAATATTAGTAGCTTTTGTGTTACTTTTTTTATGAAGTATACACGTTTGAAAACATTTTTGTCAAAAACGTCTTTTTGTCTTTTTTATTTTATTTTTTCATCCGGTAGATTAGAAAATGCTTAAAAAAGACTCAGGTTCCATTTTTTACGAATTCTGTGTACTTTCGAAAATTTCAAAAAATTAACATTGCCAAACTACATTACTGGTTATGGAGAAACCTGTTCCAAATATATATCTTTGAGTTAGATTATTTTCACGTTTTTGAAAACAGAGAGTGGTTTTAGTGAAATTTATTTTCTTGAAATAAACACCATTTATAATTTTATAAGGGGCGGGGAGGGTCATGGGGATAATTTTCGTAGAAGATTCTGAATTGAAATATACGTAGAGATTGGCTTAAAAAGTCCAAGGACCATTGGCTTCAGGGATTTCTTTCACCGGACGATCATTAGAAATTTTATAACTCTCTTGGTGTATAAATGACTAATAGGCATGTGATACTTATAATATATTTTCTAGATGGCGATCATTAATATCTTGGTTTGTTGAATACATTGATAATGAAAACATATATTTAAACATTTCATGCTCTGAACTGTGTGAACATTGTCTCCTGTCGCTCAGAAATTCCCGAGCCACATCCCTGGGCATCTGTGCAATGTGGCGTTGAACGGAATCTGATGGGGGGACTAAGAGAGATCAATAGGGATCGGCTTTTCAATGCTTTCTTATTGAATATGTTATTGGCATTTTTTCGCACACTTCTTTGGTATATAATATCTCGAACCCAAACCGCTTGCATGTAGTGTTCAATCATTTTAAAACGACCGTATAGTAATCATCGGCTTTTTCATGATTGGTTTTATTTAAGCTAAGTTAAAACTTACATAAATATTAATTTTTTGACATACCCCAGAATGATTATCTTTTTCATATCGTACATTACTAACGAGATCAGATTACCTTATTTCATGCAACGTATTGTATGTTAATAATGCTCTGAGACCCTCTGAACCACGTCTTTAAATACAACTACGTATTATTATATTTAATATATTTATTGTTGTATTTAATTTTGCTATTACAGTTCTACTTATTGTTGTATTTATCATATTATACTACTACTTAAGAATATCTAATTTGGCTTCTTTTATATTGCTGTGCATCGCCATTATCGTAAGTACGTCTCTGAGCGGCATCCCTGCGGAACGCCCGAAACAACGCGACGTTGCACCCAGCGGCCGTGGCGTCGCGCGGGTCAGCGGGGGCTGGCCGGCCCTTCCGTGAACCCTTGCGTATTGGCGCGCAATGCGTCCCGCGTCGTCGCTGCTTGTGTTCGCGGCCCCGAAATTAAATTCCGGAAGGGCCACGGAGTTGGGGGAAGCCGCGTGAAATTTTTGACAGTGCATTCGAGCGGCGAGCGAGCGCACCACGCCGATTTAAATATTTCGGTCGCTTTCGCGATGGGGCACAACGGGTGCGTTCTCGATTGTCAAAGGACAAAATATATTTTACGACTGGCAATCCAGTGACATTTTATTTCTTGAACTTTTCTTTACTCCGAGCATATCACGTCGATTGTCAAAGCACAAAATATGTTTTAGAACTGGCAATACAGTGACATTTTATTTCTAAAATTTTTATTTACTCCGAGCATATCACATACGACTAGTTACAAAAGTATCAATCCCAATGGCTCTTTTATTCATATTTTATGTCTCAACGATCACTGTATCCCTCATTACGCGGCCTCAATGAATTGATTATTAAAGTTATAAAGCAATGAGAGAAATTGAAAAGTACTAGTTAAAGCAAGTCGTATACCTTCTTTTGCCATAATTAATTTAACATAGATCCTCTGGAAATTGAATTAAGTTACAGCGACAAAAGGTACAAACTGAACTTTTGAAGTGTCACAAAATAATAAGACACGCAGATAAAAATAAAATAAAATTGAGGCAAGAGGTTAGAAACAAAATATATTTATTTGCTGATATTAGAGTGAGGCCACTTGTGGTGCGAATAATTTCTAATATTGCTTGTTGCTAATAATTACAGTTGAAAGAAAATAGCACTTACTCAAGATGGATGTGTTGCTAATTCCCTCGCCAATGGTAGTATTTTATTTTTCAACGTTCATGATATATCTGTATTTATTCCGAACCACCTCAGAGACAGTCACCTCAACTTACGACATGATAATAACATTATTCAATTCATATTTAACAGTTAATGAAAACAATAATAGGATATTCAATACTTCACACAACTAAAGACTTAGGTTATCATCTCGAGGAATCGATGCTAAAGAAGGGGAACGACATTCGATGAACCTAAGGAATTTTGTGTACAACAACTAGTAAATTTTTATCAACTGAGAATAAAAACTTACAATTAGTTAATTATTATCAAATGAAAAATGTAAACCTCAGGAAACAGTATGCCATAGCCAGAACAAGAATCAGTCATTGTAAATTGTCATGTTTCCGTCGTACGCGCAACACCCATTCTAATTACGGTAACTGTAATGTTATGATTAACATTAATCATTTAATCAATTAATGATCGCTGTTTCTGAAATATTGAAAGAAGTATTTAGAACACAATTTCAAATCAATTTCGTTATACACACTTTATCACGGAAAGGTTCTGAAACACTGGAAGGCTATAAATATCATTAATAAATATTTCGTACCCTGTCTTCAAACACTGTTTCTTGTCAACCTTGTAATTTACCATAAGAAATTATTGTTTGCAAAAACTGTAAGGTACTATGTAGTATTTATAAAATAGTGTCTAAGCTCAACCATTGCAATGCGATGATTTTGTCTCTAATTTTTGTTTTCACTGTAACACATATTAGTCGTTAATACAGTCGACCTCCCCGGTCGATGCGACTTGAAATCAATGAAATTAAAAAAGTTGTGTTAAGTTGTAGATGTATAATGATATATTAATGATATCATGATTTTGATTATAATCAGAAAAGATAAAGTTGACATTTATCACAAAAGGAAAGAGGAACTCAAGAAATCAAATAATGATTAAATGCCTATATACGCTCTCATGTTAATACTTGGATTATGGAAAACAATATATCATATTAATATTTAAGGAACAAGTGAACATTAAATCGTTAAGTAATAATGGACTATCTGTTAACCATAAAAATCTGTAGTTTCAGAGACCTAACCGGATTGTCAATGTAAAAATACCTTGGAGTTGGCTTGGATGGATACATTGGCCTTGTTTCTTCGTTTGATTTTCTTCAATATACGTTTCTTACGGCAAATTCATAAAACAATATTAGATGGCACTTTAGAACAATGCCTTTTAGTATAGACATTAATTTTATGGCATGGAAGAAGCAAATGACCCATTTTTAATATGGCATTTTTTGAAATTTTCGATTGTCATTTTTTACTTCCAGTCATTTTTAAAGCATTTTCGCTGATTTCGTCGATTTCAATATAACTTTAATGGTTCTTGCTACAAATAATATTTACAAGATGTAAGAAAATGCCCTCCAAACAATTACTCAGTAGCCTATTCGATTCCTTTCTTTAGAAATTATAATGTCAGCGGTTGTGTGTAATCTAAGGTTTTTGTGACGCCTGTCAGCGCCATTGTCAGTTCGTCCGATTTCGGGATAACTAAAGATTTCTAGGTAAAGAAAACTTCAAATCAAAAGTCTGCAAGTTGAGTTAATTTGATCGAAAAGAAGAAACCTCAATTACACCAGTAACATAAAAAACAGCCCGAGTTATTCATCTGAAATGGTTTTGATAAATTTTTTAGATAATTTTTCTTCCCCTTTAGGGTATTTTTAAAACACTGTAAAAGCATTTTATTGATAATTTTTGGCGATGTTTTAGGTAAAAAATCCGCCTCTTATTCATTACCAACATGATTTGAACTCGGGATAACGACTGGGAGTATTGTAACGATCTAGACGGACTTGGCAAACGCAATAATTCCATATATTTTATTATGGACGAAAAGCAACATAAGTGAAAAGACAAGTGACGGGCTTGGAAACGTACTGGTATTTGTTTATTGATCAGGGCGGAGTTTACGAACTGTTGAAATCCAAGAAGACTGGTTTAAATAAATAAGATATATTTTAGGATAACAACAAACAAGTGAACATTGAAGGTTTTCTAGGAGAATTAAAGGATTATATTAGAATTAAAAAAATAATAACTTTGTGGCAATACAAGTACTTTTAAACTTTCCAACGTAACTAACAATCCAGAAATATAGTTGAATGCACCTGTGAAATAAATGTTTAGTTGAATTTTGACCTGCCAGAATCGCCCTTCATCCCTTCGTGTGGCGTTTAGGAGGCGAATATTACGTCGCGCGAGTTGTTTGCTGGTTAACTTGGTCGGATGGGTTCGTTCCGCTGCTAACTCGTTTTGGAATTGCTTTGTCGAGTGTACTGCCAGTGGATGTGATGGTCTGTTTACCGCGTACTCCAAAATACTGAATGCATGTAGCTATTACACTTTTATGTGCTCTACAACATTGTTTCATAATTGGGAGTCGTAAGAAGTTGTAAGATGAACTTTATTGTCAGCAAAATGGACATACGTAAGTACCTTCAAACTACGCATGCTCGTTTTGATTTAAGAACCGGTTCATAAGATGTACTAATATGAGCACATTACTAACCAATAAGAGATAATTTCTTCGATGAGACTTGGTCTGGATCTAGGATTGCAACAATACCAGGACAGACAATTAAATCTTAAGCTCTAAAAGTTCTAAATAAAAAGTAAATGCAATACATAAATAAATAATAATGAATACAAGAAATATACAATGTTGCAAATTAAGTGTAAACATGTCGTTAAAACCAATGCTAACCTTTATTTTCTATGTAGTAATCTAACAGTTTAATTCATGTATTTGTCATATCATTTAAATTTCGTCTTTAACGTTTCACCCCTGTTTATTCCACATTCATTTTTTCTTTGAGACGTTTCCACGATCGACGGAGAATCTAACCAACTAAGTCGCAATTTAAAACAGCTAGTGATGAAAAAACCAAAGCGAACAAAAAACAACAACCAGGAAACGCGGAATTTCCCACCGTATCATAACGAAGTGGCGAGCTTTCCACTTCATTACTTCCTCCCCAGCGCGGCGGCCGTCAGACGTGAGACGAATGGGGCAACAGGGGTGGCTATCTCCGGCGGGGGAGAAGGGGCGTCGGAGTAGGGGTGGGGATGGCGGCGCGTCCGCTTCCCCTGAAGGTGCCCTGGCGCCCGCGCCCGCAGGAATGTGGCAGGTGGCGCCGCGCAGGCGCGATGTCTCGCGGCTAGGCATGCAACCAAGCAAAGACCTCCACGTCAGCTACGTCAATAATAATAATAATAATAATAATAATAATAATAATAATAATAATAATAATAATAATAATGTAAAAATAGAGTATCTTGAAGACATGCACAATCATAAGCAAATTCCTAAATTGCAACGAAACGTGAATTGATCGGTGTTTTGGTTACTAACCCGACACAAAATAAACTAAAAAGCCGGTGAATGCCGAGCAAAAAACGTTATGTAACAATAATAATAATAATAATAATAATAATAATAATAATAATAATAATAATAATAATTTATTTCTCCAAGTGAGCTTTGGCTCGGCGGCAGTCTTTTTCACAGAAAATAATATACTAACACTAAATATGATTCGAGAAGAATACAACATACAAAGACAAAGACATGTTCTGAAGATGTAATATAAGTAGTCAATACGCAAGTACTAATTACTAGAAACATCTAAAATATAAGTATTTGGCATCCCACGCAATTCCCTAAATGACTATGGAGACGATGCACACTAGAAAGAAAGGTCCCTAGTTCTACTGCAGGTGAAATGTACCAATAACCTGCTCGTAAACGAGTATTTAGATGCGTCAAATTTTTACTTCCTGTATTTAATTTTGAACAGATGAGCCCCTCTTCCTAAATATTTAAGGTGTTCTATCCTAGTCCGAATGTCCTTTGACGCTTTATTCCAGGACAGCCAGCTGGCTCACATTCCGATAAGCAGTTTCTATTTTCATGATCATCGTCAAACGAGGGAGGATAAAATTTGTCGTATGAGAAATTTTAGAATTGTCGTATGGGATTGAGAATTCAAACAGTCGCTTACCTTGCTAAATAAAACTTAGGGAAAAGACACATTTTCTAATTGTAATCAAACACCAACAGTAACTCAACAAATGTCACGTAGTATGTCATTAATGAACAGAACTCGTAAAAGCATGCGATAATAGGAATGTTGTTGTTAAATGTAACACTGCTTTGTCCATGTAAGGAACTAAAATGGAATTACGCACGAAGACACGATGAAACAACTAAACTAGAGACAAGTGGTGTTGCTCTTTGATCAGTTTGAAGAACTTATCACAATCACGATTTCATTACGAGAATAAACTGCACAGATGAGGCTGCAGATAAATTTGCGGTAAGGTTGTGTAAGGCGTATGTCTTTTGCGCAGCAACAATTGACTGTGCCTTCAGCAAGTGCAATACGACAGTCCGCAGATCTACAATATATCTTATGCCTTGTCCTTCCTGTCGCACTGTGAGTCATAATGTAAGTACGGGTAAGACCAAAGAATGAGGCCCAGAATAAAGCTCAAGTTAACGTATGAAAATCAGTGAATGCTCTCCTCAATGACCCAAACACAGGCAACCAAAATCACTAATGACTTACGGAGAACCATAACCCACGATCCTGGTGTAACGCGTACTTAAACGCCTCTACCCCAAGTCCTCGCATCCCAAAGTCGGGCATAAGACATTATATTATACTGCTTGATATGCATGCATTGTATGCATTATGTTACGTATGTTGCATTCATTAGACATTAACCATCCTGCTTGACCCCTCGTTCTTATGACGGAAGATATCCTCTGAAACCTCATTCTGACATAGGCTATTCCCCAAGATCTAGAAAGACTCCGAAGGCGGTAGCAGTGGGGGAGGCAGTGGCGGTGGAGATGGGACAGAGGTAACGGTTGGAGTGGGGGGGAAAGTAGGGGACAGTGACGGTGGCGAGACGAAGTCAGTGGAAACGCGAAGGCGGTGGCAAACCGAACGCTGAGGCGAAGCTTATGATGTGTAGGCGGGAGTGATGAGGGGTGGACAGGGAAGGTGGTCAGGGAGGACAGGAAAGGAGTAGATGGAGAGAGAGGTTGCGATGGAGGAAAAGCGGTACTAAGATGGAGGCGGTGACTTTGGGGTGGCGGTAGCAATGGCGGAGTTCGCGAGATCGCTGGTGGCTTTTCAGACTCGACGGGAATCCCACGCATCCGAAGTATGTCCCTGGCTGCCCTGACGAGTCATTTGCATCCTTATTGCTGCAGCCGTCCCCTTCCTCCGCCGTCGCTTCCGCCGCCGTTCCGTCCTCCCCCTCCCCTCGCCTGCGCGTGATGCCTCGCCCTGTTTACTCCGGCGTTCCCCAAGGTCCTCTTGGCTCCCCGCGCGGCGGCGGCGTGCCTGGGCAGCGTGGGCGCCCGCTCCTTCTTTTGCGATGTCCTCCGGGTTCAGACCAGCTCTAGTTTGAAAAGTCACTGTGAGTGTGGAAGCCGAGAATGTCTGGACGTAATTGACGCTAACAAGAGTCTGTCTAACACGTCTAATTGTAAGAAGCTATCTTTCCTTTCGGTTCCGAGCAGCGAAATTAACAAGTGAATATTTTAAAGTACTTCAGAATTGGTGATGACCTGTCACTCCTAAATTATGTAACGTCAGGTAGTGTTATATGTAAAATTAGTAATGTTATATGTTTCTATCTTAATGTGTAAAAAATTTGAAAGTCATTACTAGTCAATTCTGGCTTAATTTGTAACTTCGGTTTTTCTACTAAAGTCATTTTGTAGAACTTTACATACACGAACATATAATTCATTTGGATTTAATTTATTTTTAAAATTAGTAAAATATATGCATAATCGTAAAAGAATTTAAAAGAACCTAAATTTATATTATCAACTGTTAAAATTATTTTGTCTTGTTTTTTATATAATTGTAACATTTTTCACATAAGACAACGTAGATCATGATAAGCATGCCCCAAATCATCATGATGGCAGAAGTAGAAATGAATTTCTAGCGAAAAAATTATCGAACGCTTAAATGTAACATGCACCTCTAATACTAACGAAGAGAAATTATCTCAGCTTATTTTTCGTTGTAAGACTGTAAAAATGAAAATGTCGTTACGAAAAAGTTATTTCCGTGAAAATTCACATGCTTAAGTTCAATATTTTGGTTGAATTCTGTACTTTTCCTTAGTTTCAGAGTAATTTCTGAGTCGTGT
This sequence comes from Teleogryllus occipitalis, assembly GCA_011170035.1. NCBI lineage: Eukaryota > Metazoa > Arthropoda > Insecta > Orthoptera > Gryllidae > Teleogryllus > Teleogryllus occipitalis. The sequence continues at coordinate 74,323 of BLKR01003990.1, forward strand.
AGTTTCAGAGTCGAATACAACTGTTTTTTCAAATGGAGCAGAAGGAAACTGAACTTAATTTTACATAAAAAATAAACGTCCGACTCCTATCTATGAAAGTTTTACTTGAAGATTTCATCTCTCGAACACGTTTATTTAGTTTAAGCAGAGTACAATTTTTGTGATCTAAAGTTATTTCATTTTCTTTCAAATCATCGGTGACAGTCATTCAAATAGCCTTCTTGGGGAAAATGACGTTTTCCTTCGCTCTTTCTTGTACGATCTTTTCCTGCAGTGTTAACGCACGCCTGGCCCATCTGAGATGCAACCCGCCGCACATCATCGTTGGGCGAGCTCTCTTACCCAACGTGTAGCAGCTTGATAAACATTTCAAATGCTTCTCGCATCCATGGGTATTATAATGCCGCAACGTCAAAAAATATTGTTTGAATGCTCTGCAGACAGTCCGCCCGCAGCAATGGCTCCACGAATGCTCCTCAAAACACTGACGGCTTGTCAAGCCGACTTACGGGTTATCAACGGGTCACGGGCATTACTTCGTCAGTTCTGGGAAGAGTGAATGTGAGAAAAGCTTCGTAGAGGTAATATAACCACTGTCCACCCCACTTGACAGGCTTGCTTTACACTGTCCTCTCATTTTTCCGGGCAATTACATTGATGCTTTGTTTTCGTATTCCTCATTAGCGAATAATTTACATGACAGAATTAAAGATTCCAGACTACCAATATTTTCAGTACAGTTTCTTTCCGCTAGTTCTCAGGAAGTCAGCAAGCACAAGAAGTAATGCCTTTGTAGTTTCAAAGCGGCACATTCAAAAGAAGAGAACGTCTGGCGATATTTTAGAAAATTTCAGGTTCGCAATGTCTACAACAAAACACATTTGACACGCCTGCTTAATGAAATGAAAGCTAACAATTAGATGAGGGTGAAGCAAATTTAAGAATATAATAAAACTGGCACATCGTACATCCACAAAGGTACGAAATATTGGGTAATATTGATAAAAAACGAAAAAAAAGAAGAAAATGTTTTCGAATATAGAAAATTTAGAAAGAATTATTGAATTTTTCTAAATATACGGTTTGGGTAATCAAAACAAAAAAAATGTGGAAGGCTGTTCTATAAACATGATGTGCAGAAAAACTATGAGCAAGTTAGTAAACATACAACAATAGAACAAGTTAGTAAAAATATAATACCTTTAATATATACGATATAAAATATTGTTCATGGACGTTTGAAGTAAACTATTAACCGAATTAACATGTTCTAATTTTTATCTAATCTCTTTAGTATATTGTCGGAATATCAAAAATATCATCAAAATTATTAGCATTTACAATTTTATAATTTTTATGGAACAAATATTCATAATTTTTTGTTGAACAAACACACTTTCACTTCAAAAAGAACGTTATTACTCATGGGCTATAGAATATGAACCAAAGCTCCTATATTTCATGCCCCCAACAAAGCCAATTTTCCCAATAATAGGCAAGCCAAAGAGATATTGTATTTCCAGATATCAAAGTATGTCCCCAAGGAACGTTTTGATTCATCGTCATTCGATTTGAACGTCAATCTTCTACTGTGAAGTCGTAATTAGTCAATATTGCTGTTGTAAAATGTCACACACATAATTAAAGTCAGGATTTCAAACAGGTTTGTAAAATCGCTAGTTTCAATCCAAACGACGTCATTAGGGTCGGAACATCAAACACTTTTTCCATACACAGAGCGGGTGTGGGTGGAAGAGTTGGTAGGGTGCGGCTCCCCTGCACTTTCCCGCGCTCGGGTGCCTCAAAAGGGGTACGTGGAGTGGAGTGGAGGGGAGGGGAGGGGAGGGGAGGGAGAAGTGGTGGACACGAGTGCTGCGTGGGAGAAATGAGGGGCGCAGGTTCTGTGTTGAAAATCTCAGGGTAGAGAGACTTTCATCGAAAATCGAGATACCACAGGAGATAAATTGGATTATGCTTAAGATCTAAGAAGGGAAATTAATTTTCTGTCAAGTATTTTGACATGAACTCTATTCATAGCTGGTGGAAGCCATTCAAAGTCAGGAAGCTCTGCTTTTATTTTAAATCAATCGCTTGCCTTATGTATGCATAGGGGAAGAAAGCTATACGTGTGCAAGAAACACCCATTGAAATATTTTAAGTAAATTACAAAAAATATCAAGAACCAACGAGGAAGTAATGGTGATTGTTTAGTTGCAGCAAAAACGGGGGAAAAATCTGGTAAAGTAACGTAGAATTGGCAGTGCAGGAGAGAGGCAGATACTGTCGAACTAAGGTAAAAAGGGCTGGGAAGGAACTTGGCAAGAAAGAAAAATAAGAAGAACAGGGAAAATAACTGATGGCAAAGATGAAGGAAACAAAATATAAGCTTCACTAGCAAACACTGATAGCTACCAGAATGGATTTAGGTGACGATGGAACTAGGCCGGGAAATCGAAGAAAATTAATTCGTAGATGATAACCAGGCACATTAATTGATATTTCCAAGCTTGACAATGGTCATTAATCCCGTTAGCGTAGAGAATATTTTATCCTAGAAGGTGGGGGGGGGGGCTCCTTGTGGAAGTGTGGTGTATCCGTGAGTGTGTATGTGAGAGGACAGGGCAAGCAAGAGGACAGCAAATCGCGAGCGGTGCGTCATACCACTGCTCCGGCATTCGTTTATAAGCAGGCGTACATGGTCTGTATAACAAAGGGAGCACACAACTTAGGTTGCGATGAAGCGACGCAGTACAGGAGGCGATGCATTGAGAGTGAGCGGGGAAGAGAGAACGAGCGGAGTAGTGACAGCGAGCGGGGCAGTGACAGCGAGAGGGACAGTGAGAACGAGCGGGGCAGTGAGAGCGAGCGGGGCAGTGAGACCGAGTTGGGCAGTGGGAGCGAGCGGGGCAGTGAGAGCGAGCATGGTAGTGAGAGCGAGCGGGGCAATGAGAGCGAGCGGGAAAGTGAGAGCGAGCGGGGCAGTGGGAGCGAGCATGCTAGTGAGAGCGAACGGGGCAGCGAGAGCGAGCGGGGCAGTGAGAGCGAGCGGGGCAGTCAGAGCGAGCGAGGTAGTGAGAGCGAGCGTTGGCAGTGTGAGCGAGCGGGACAGTAAGAGCGAGAAGGGAGAGAGAGCGAGCGTGTCAGAGGGAGAGCGAACGGGGCAGGAGCGGGGCAGTGAGAATGAGCTGGATATTGAGAGCGTTGGCAATGGAAGCGAGCGGGGCAGTGAGAGCGAGCGGGGCAGTGAGAGTGAGCGTTGGCAGCGAGAGCGAGCGGGGCAGTGAGAGCGAGCGGGACAGTGATAGCGAGCGGGGCAGTGGAGACCCGCTCACCGTGCGTTCAGCGAGGGCTGGGGGGCGGAGCGTCCGTCCCCGTGCAGCAGCGCCGGCGCCGCAGGGTGTCGCTGAAACAACAGGGGGCGCGGCGGCGGCGGTGGCGGCAGCGCCGGGGGCGGCATCGGCTGGCGAGGCGGCACGTCCGCCCCCGGTAATTGGAGCCGGGTGCCCGGCGGCGGCGGCGGTGGCGGCGGCGGACGTGCGGGGGGCCGGAAACGGGAGAGGGTGGCGAGGGGTGCGAGATGTCGATTAACACAGGCGCCGCCTCCCCCATCCCCCGTTTCCGCCGCTCGGGCTCTCTCGGCCCGTGACGATGCTCCGGCGCGGCGTCACCCCTTGCACACGCCCCTCCGGCATCTTCATATGGAGGCAGGCGCACGCCCTTGCGGCCCCGCTGCGTCACTTCCGCTAAACGCGCCGCGCCCTTCGGCTATTCGTTTCTCCTTCGGCTGCTCTGGTATTGGATACTCTCTGCACGTTGCGTCTTTTCTTTTGAAATGTGAAAATAATGATAACTATTGTAGTTGAGATATTTTTTTTAAATTCATCATACAATTATAGTTCACTTTGGATGAGGTAATAAGACATTTCAATTACTACTCCGGATTGGTTTATTGATTGATTATTAATGTTCGCGGTCGCGTCAACTGCTAAGTAGTACATGGTTATCACGAGTGGTGGCGGTGTTCTCTCCCTCTCGATGAGGTGATCCGGCGCCGACCTACACGTCAACTTGAGAGGATTTCTACATCTAGGTATTTCCGGTCAGAGAGGCACCACCCAAGCCAGGGCAACCTCTAATCTTGCAACATGTGGGATAGTGTAGTGCAATGTAAGTGTTTGTGTAAGTAAAAGGGGGAGGGAATAAGGCAAGCAACAGGATGTGAAGTTCACGCGGTCCGGGACCCATTGGTTAAGGCCTGGTGTTGGTTAGAGAAACAACGGAAAACTACCGATCAGAGCAGGTGGAAACTAGAATTCTCCTCTAGACGGCGGCTAATTTCGACCTAGGTAGTGTCAAAAATCTTACCACCGTCGGCACTTGAACCCTCAATCTCCCGGTCAGAGACACTGCAGTCATCAATTGTTGCTCTGAACTAACGCAGCTGGTCTTCTTTTTAGACTCTAGTTACATTAAGTCGCATAACATACATTTATTAACAATAATTTAAATACACATATATTTTGAACAGTAAACTTATTTAATATTGATAAGTATTTGCTAAAACAGCATGTACTTTCTCACCCGTATTTTCACGCAAAATTTCGCAAAATATATCAAAATATTCGAAAAATGTTACGTGAGGTTATTCGAAAATGTATCTTTAAGGAATAGATTTCTTTGAGAAAAGTCTCTACCTTTAATATTTTAGTTGAGGAAAGACTTCGAAAAAAATTTGTTCTTTAGCAATTTTCGTTTAGCATTTTCTTTTTTCAATTTTCGTTTCTTTAGCATTCTCTTCGTCGTCCTTCACATTATCCAACACAAAATTTAATCAAAAACGATGGAACCATTTTTTTTTTAAATTTGGAAAAGACCCAGGGGCTTCAAATTAAAAAGGGCGGTTTCAGATTCAAGAGGCCGTAACATCAACCAGATCAATTGGAGAATATCAATTCTTGAGAAAATCGGCTGAACGGTTTAGCCGCTAGCGTTGTTCACTGGCAGATAGACGGACGGATAGATGGGCGGACGAACAAACGTTTTACCGTCATTTGATTTTACGGTATCAATAACCCACAAAACATTTATTCGGCTACACCGCGTGATAGAGGATATTTTTCCAAATTTTTCCACAATTTTCTGGATTTATCCACTTCTTCGATAGCAGGGCCCTGTAATAAGAGTTTGTCTGCCGAAATTCCCCGTTTCTTCGCGCAGCATTTCATAACTTTTTTTTTACTCCGTACCGAGAAAGTAAAATATTATACTAATAGAGTTGAAGTAGGGAGACACATTCATGTTCTTTGCATTCTTGATGTTTTTGTTGTAAATCCATATCTCTCACGCACTTCCGTCATCCCCATAAGAAAGTGGATGCCCTCCCCCTCCGAACATTGCCTGCAATCAGAGCCGTTTTAACAATTTTGGGAGGGCTTGAGCCTACATTAATTCGAGGAACCCCTATTCTTACTTTCACCAATCTCCCCTCTCCCTAATTTAAAAAGAAGTTTTATTAAATAATTTAGATTCCCTTTACATATTGACATTATCGCATCAATCAGCAACATTTCATTTTATAAAAACCATCCAACGATGCGCAACACATCACACCGTTATACAATTTTTTTGCATATAGTTTAATTATACATCACTTTTTATGCAGATTTTTATTTTATTTTTGAAAAATTTCGTATCAAATATTCTTTTTTAAGTACTGTCGGGGGGCCCTTGAGCATTGGGGGCCTTGGGTCCGGGCCCTTCGGGTCCGTGCATTAACACGGGCCTGCCTGTATACGCCTGCATACAGTTTGGATCTTCGCTGCAGAAACAAACTTTAACAAGTTCCAAATAGTCCAAAACCATTTTCTTACAACTATCACAAATGCCCCTTGGTTTGGTACAAACTTACAGCCTCACAAAGAATTCCAAATTCACTCCATACTACACCATATGACATATCTCTCAACCCAATTCTATCACTCCATACCTCAAATTCCACACCTAGGCATGTCCTAGCGGCTTAATGTAAAATATCCCCCAATAATAAAAAAAACGGTTTCAAATTCAAGGAGCTGCAATATCAGCCTGATCGATTGGGGAATATAAATTTTGGAGAATATTGACTTATTGGTTTAGTCGCTAGCGTTATTCACAGACAGACGTTTTACCGTCAATCTATTTTTCAGTATCAAGGACCCAGAAAACAGATTCTGGCTACATCACATGTTAGAGTTTTTTTTTTTAATTTAGCAACTCAATTTATCCACTTTTTTGTTATCAGGAGCCTGAAATAAGACTTTTTTCTGCTTGAAATTCGCCGTTTTTTCGCGCAGCATTACATATCTTTCCCTCTTAAGACGTTCCTTCTTAAGCGCGAGAAAGCAAAATTATGTTGTTTTTTTAAATTTAATTTTAAAAAACCTAAAGTGCGCCTAAATATTTGTCTCACCCAGATCTACTTTCCCTGTTTACTTACTTCGGTCTGTTTGCTAATAAGAAATAAGTAAATAAACATTGTTCTTCCCAATTCAGTCATTTTTTTAGGTAAATATATCGCCTTCAGGTCTATTACAGTATATTAAATTCATTGTTTTTGACGAGTTCGTCTGGATCGTGACAATGGTGCTAATGTATATGGACAAAACTCAGATCTTAATATTTTTCTTTTTATGGATATCGTTGCTCTGTTACCCTTCCATGTTACCCCTTTAGAAGTTCCCTACGACATCTCCGACTAGGAATGTAAATCCCATTTTCCACACTCACTCCTACGAAAATGCGTATCTGATCCTGATACAATTTTTTCGTTGATACGCTTTACTTGTGATGTGGTATTGAATGTGAACCACACACTATTTCTATTCTTTTGAAATTTAGAGATATTTCTGTCTTTCTAGAGATATGTTCATCAAAGCAACAAATCACAAAATGGCATACGAACCTTCCATTAGGTTACATTGTTTTCTATTATATATAGAAAATATTTTAATCATATTCCAACCAAATTATTTAATATTAAAACCTGAAATCTGAGAAATAATTAATGCTAGGCTTTCAAAATACGCAATGCTCTTGAAAAACAGGGAAAATAAAAAAAAATGCATAAATTTATTTCTTGAAACAGTTCTCCCGTGTGTTCTTTTTCACAGAGCTGCTGAAATAGCACAATACCTTTCTTCTCCATTTTTTGCGATCTCTTGCCTGTGATATTGGAGCATTAGTCTCGTCCCACTTCCTTTGTGACGTTGGTATTTCATATTTCTACTGACACAATTCATACATCAGTTGCATCATTTGCTTTGTTCTCCCTAGTTTCCGTCGATGGTTTCCCGCATTCTATTCTGAAAATACTCACCATTCACTACAGGGACATTCCTATCGTTCGTGGAGTTCCGAATGTTTGCAACTGTGCACTCGACCACTTCTGAATAAAAATAAATCTAATGAATTATGAAGCAATCAATTTTATTGTCTTACGCTTTTTTAACGCTTATGCATGGAACGGAATTGAAATGAGCAAAAAATAGAAACAAAGCATCGATTCTTATTAAACTGATATTTACTTTAACTATTACATTTGTAAATAACGGATATACTCATCAATGGCTTGTCATTTGAATTATGAAGTAAGGTGCGCCTATTTTTGACTACTTTCTCTTTGCTAAAAGTGCGCTGAATCTCCCCACGTGCACTGAATACTACCTAATAGAAATTATAAATACGTTTCAGGAATGTTCTAATTACACAAAGAAATATGCGATGTGTAAAATATAAAAATAATGAAATAAATTATCAAATTTACGTTCTTTTGCATAACGATCTAATGTACTTATTATATTCTCTTTATTCGAGATTTCTTTCAAGAATTCCCACTTTCATTATCCTTATTACAGTTTTTGTGCTTTTACTTTCACGCTTTAATTCATTGATATAAAACAACCTCCATAATTTATAGAGATTCAGAATTCCTTACAAAAAGGTTCATAAAAGATTTATTAATATTCTATAGCATCCATATTTATATTTTGAGTTGAAAACACCATAATTTAATATATTGAATTACTTTTCCGTTCAAAACTGAAAAGAATAATTTCACAACTTTGTTTCGTGACATTAATTTTATAGAACATTCTTCATATCGCCATGCGATTATTTCATGCAATCATGATGCTCATAAAAATGTTCATCGTTCACTTCAAAATTGTCTCTTTGTCAAATATCGACAATTCTATTTATTCCTACTTCAGAAAATAATCATCTAACTGACGGAGTTCAAACGCGACCTGGATCAGCGCATTTGAAATTTCATCTCAATAATCAAGTGTTCTCCCGGATGCCCATTCTGGGAAATGAAGTCACAGACGTTATTGGACTGAAAAGTTTCGAGACACGTCATTGAACGAGCGAGCGGGCGAAATTAAAAATTCCGTGGTTCAGAGTCGGTCGTGCTCCATATTTGTGGGAATGTTTGTTTGACTCAAATAACTCCCCGCACAATACCCTGACTGCAAATGAAGTAACAAGAAATACAAAAAGAAGTATTTTACGAATCCAGCAAATATTGTTGACATACTTTGGTATAGAGCACAAGTAATAGGTCGACTGTAAAAAATATGGGTTTCCCAGGAATCGCAATATTATTTCTCACATTCCAAAACTATTATATTGTGTTGCTGAATACATTTTCGTTATTATATTACGGCTGAATACTAAATTATGATTGAAATATTAATTATCCTAGATCATGTCATATTTTACAGTTTTTGTAAGAATTCAAACTTAAGAAGTAACAAATAAAATTCACATACAATGAAACGTATGTTCAGACGTAACATTTTTCGTTGAAATATATTTTATTTTATAATAGGATGCGTACAGAAAATTGAGAAGCAACTTGTGATGCTAATTATTTAAAATGTATTTGATTCAATGCTTACGAGTTGCGTCTCGCAATCCGAGAAAATACCATGGTATATTCCTTTCAGCAAATTGATAAGATTTCTATTCCATTTTAACTGCCTGCAAGAAGAGATTTATTTATCTTATGGTTTGAATTATTTGTTTGAACATCAAGAACATTACGCATGAACGAAGACAAGATACAATGAGCCGTTTATATTATATCAAAAAAGGAAATTGGAATAAATGATTTATTCATGTTACAGTTTGAATTTTTGGACCTTCAAGAACATTACACATGAATGAAGGCAGATTCTGTGACCTGTTTATGTTCTGTCAAAACAAAGTTGCCTAGTATTTAATATTTCCATATTTAAATTCTATCATCCAAGCGGCAATCCAAAAATCGGAATTAAAAACAAAAGTTACGAAAGAAACAAATTACACCAATCTCCCGCCAGAAATCATGAAAATCATAAACATTAAAGATCAGACCAGAATATTATAGGCCAGCTCCGAAAAATAATAACGTCAAACACGAACTGAACATTATCAGGAATATCTTAAAATAATCATTAGGGAATCATAAAAATGCGCAATTTCATGAACTCATCCCGTCGCTCAATACCCAAAACAACACAATTTTGCAATTTACAAAAATACACAGGGGAAAAAATTATAATTTATCCCATCAAATCAGCAACAACAAAAGCACAAACTCCTTTCCAGAAGGCAGAAAATTTCACCAATGTTTTTCGTCCACCTTTACTACCAACACCACGCAATACCAACCGTCTCATCAAGTAATCCCACTTACGGACCACACCCAAGAATTAAGTCAATATCACCCAAAGAAATAAAATATAACATATTCAAACTGCCCATTAAAAACTCCCCAGGACACGAAAATGTAAGTAATATAATAGTCAAACACTTTCCTCCCTCTGTTCTGGCCTTCATCACAAATAGTATATATGTAATCCGTATCTCAGAATCGGATATTTTCCCATGATATGGAAGCACGCTGTCATTATACCGATTCTCAAACCAAATAAGAGTCCCTCATTAGTAAAAAGTTACCGTTCTAACAGTTTACTCCCTACCCTTGCACAAATATTTGAAAAAGCTATACTTACACATTTACAAACATTTCTGATTCAGACTAGCGCAATTCCCAAACAACAAGTTGGCTTCACCGAGAAAATATCAAACAGTTTACGACTGTCAGAATACATTCACTCAGGCTTTTAAAATAAAATGCATGCAGTCGGTATTTTTATTGACATCGTCCAGGTCTATGAAAAAGTATGGCACAAAGCAATGATTTATAAACTAACAAAGAAACGTACCCCATATTATCTCAAACAAATAATATCGACCAACCTTAAAAATAGAACGTTTTCAGTCACCATCGACAGTCATCACTCAAATCCAAGACCAATAAGTGCAGGCTTACCACTGGGACCAACACTATCCCCTACACTAATTTACATATATCTGATTTCACGAAATTTAGCACCATACAAACGGCCCAATTCGCTGAGCACACGGCAATTTTTCAAGACGGAGATTCGTCAGTAAATATCAGAAATTCTCTTGAGTTGTATTTTAATCTTATAGAAAGTTGGGCAGCATATTTAAAAAATCAAACTGAATCCTGCAAAAAGAGCTATCAAAACATTCACTTTAAGACCCAATACACCTTCAGCACCGCTCACAATAAATACTGAATCCACTAACTGGCTGCCTCCAAACAGTACCGTCAAATATCTCGATCTACACATGGATTCTAAACTGAACTGGAACCAACGCATCAATAGTAAAGTACAGCAAGCAAAAATTAAGATACACCAACTAAAACCCATCATTAATCGATCTTCACACCTCCCCACTGCCAACCGCCATTACCATCTACAAAACTATCAGAAGACCACTCCTTTACGCCTGTTTAGTTTGGATCTCCGCTGCAAAAACAAACCTAAACAAGCTCCAAATAGTCCAAAACTATTTTCTTACAACTATCACATATGCTCCTTGGTTTGTCACAAACTCACAGTTTCACAAAGAATTTCAAATAGACTCCATACAACACCATATGACATATCTCTCAACCCAGTTCTATCATTCTATACCTCAAATTCCACACCTAGACAACTTCAGACTCCGGAAAACTCCTCATGGAGCTAGAATAAAAAATAGATATCCATACCAGACATTCCTAGTCAAATTTTCCCAAATAGATTGTTTTTAGGGGTGTCTGGAGAAGATTTCGTCACCCCAATTAGTTTGTAGTTTACTTTTAGGTAAATTAGAATGTAAGCCTTCACTACATATGTAAAAATGTATTATGTTCTGATCTATTGAGACGGGGAAAATATGTGGTATAAAACGTGAAAACATGTACATAAATATGTAACGAAAACAGTAAGAATATGTAATAAATATGTAAAATTGTATATACTATGTAATATTAAAATACTGAAATTATAAAACATATTTACATAATACGAAATTACAGTCATAAAAAATGTCCTAAACAAATTTGAAAAATAATACAAACGTTTTACAAAACACATTGAAAGCACAAGTTGATGTACGCTTTCCACCATACAACTTTCCCGTTAGCAGTAACTTCTTCTTTTGTTATCTAGGTTCGTCTTTAGTAGCCAGACCTAGGTGTATATATGCGCATTGATCAAAACCAGCAATCGTACAAAGTGGCGATATTTCCGACCAACAAACAATAACTGCAGTGTGTATCATTCTCATGGAAGTGTTACAGGTCGGAGATCGACAAAATTTCTCGGAAATTGAGGTTAAAGGTCACGAAACGGCGTCAGTAATAATTTTCACATCTAGATTTTACCAATAATGCAGGAAAAAATGCTGATTTTTTGAATACTCGTACTTTTTTATCAACATATAATAATATTGAAGAAAATTGATAGAGTAAAAAATATTCTGTGATTATAGCGAAATATGTAAAATATGTAATAAAACACTAAATATGAAAAAAAAATATTTAACGAAAATATTAGATATTGTGTTAGAAGAGGGACGATTCGCCAAGATTACAATTTTGAGAACGGTAAGTAGTGTAATGATTTGTGAGACTAGCCCGCAAGAATGCATGGAACACGGAACTTTTATGTAAGCAAAGAGGAACTAAGAATGAAAGAAACAATAGACAACAGCGCCGCGTAATAATAATTATTAGGAAAGTAATAGAAAACATAAGGGGCGGAAATAGGCATTATGAACAGTGACTAGAACCCAAATTTAGAAACATTTTAAAACAAGAATCACATTATTCGAGCCACGGGTTCCATAAATATCATAAATTGTTTAAATTGCATGTATAACACGGCGAAGATTGAGATTATGACACCCATTGTTGTACTTCTGGAAGTATACAACACGACGGGTTTTATTGAATATCCAGTGAATGCCTGGGTGGATTTTGGCCAAACTTTCGGAAATTATAAAGAAAAATATTTAGATCAGGGCAAAATTAGTCACGGCGCGGGGGAATTTATGTGAGGCTCAGAATAAATTATTATTCAGTTTCATAGCATAGAGGATTAAGAAAGAATTAAAAGAGCGACCGAAGATGTAAATGACGTTATCACGAGCTGAGAAGACGAAAAATGAAGGTTTTTGGAAAAAGGAAAACAGGAAAAGGGAATTCGGTAACGTGACGATTACAAAATTAAAGTTAGTAAAATTATGAAGCAGATAGTAAGACGCAAGACGCCCGGAAACAGTGAAAATGTAAACGTTTTCGAACATTTTTATGGTGATGGGCATGTGTTTGAAAAAAGACAGTCACTTGGATTTTGTGGACCAACAATGTAAAATGTGTTACAGACAGAATCAGGTCGATCTGGATGATGATCGCACGCGTTTGATGCTATGTTAAATTTTTGCAGAATTTTCGCGGAAGTATTGTGCAAAAGTCCTTAATTTATATTCGGTTATATAAAATCAGTGGTTTAGATGAAGTGGAACTAAAATTCAATTCAATTTGTTTAGAAATTCACGGGAAAATCTGCATGGACATTATTCACGCAAGTTAGGCGCAGGAAACAGGAGCGTCGCAAAATTTGAATACGTCGCGAGAAATCGAAAGAACATTTAGGGAAGACGCGATTAGTTGTAAGGAACAATAATTGTGAAGACATTTGGTAATTTTAAATGGATGAGTGCATCTGGGATCTGATGGCAGCTGAACGGGAACTGTGTGCATGGAAAATGCACATTACAACTAACAACGACGGGCGCTGACAGGAAGTCACATCGCTGCGAAAAGGGAAGTGGCACGAATTGTGCAATTACTGTATTTTTTTGTTTGTTCACGCGCAAGTCCAAAGAAAGAAAAACTCTGTCGAAGACCAAGTCCTGATACTAGGTTAAGGATAGGATTATCAAAAGGTCACGACAGAATGCGCATTCTGGTGTATGTATGAGATTTTTGTATTATATTTTCAGTGTGCATGTTTGTATTTTTTTTCTCTCCTGTGTGTCTATGTATTTGTGTTGTCATGTTTCGTAAGTCGGAGGGGCAGATTGTGTTTATGTTTAGGATATAAGAAAAGGAAATCCGAAATTAAATGTATGAGCATCCCCACATGGCTCATAATTGCCTTGGATCCATGTGTTATTATTTAGTAGTTGTATAAAATTTGACCCAGGCACGAAGGAGACGGACCCTTACCTCAAGTCCGCATGGAATGAGCGCGCGGACCACGACCAGGTAGGATATAAATAGTGATTCGAGCTAGCAGAAGTACGGGCAACCGATAAGCGAAGGTATTGTGGCACCCGTAAGAAACCGTAAATAGTACAATATCAGATGTTTCAAATTGGTTCCGAAATAACAAATTAATAGTAAACAAAAATAAAACGGTTTTAATGCAGTTTTCCATTTCAAATAAACACTTCTGTGCTCCATTGAAAATGAACAGTGTACTGTTGACTGATGTTAAGGCAACAAAATTTTTAGGTCTCTCAATTCAGTCAAACCTTAAATGGAACGTCCATTTAAATGAATTGAACACAAAATTAAGTTCATTATGCTACGCGTTCAGTATTATTGCAAATTCAGTCAGCCTTCATACTGCTCGTTGTGTATACTTCGCGAATGTTCATTCCCGCCTGAGATATGGCATAATATTCTGGGGAAATACATCTTATAGCTCCCAGACTTTTAGATTACAAAAACGAATTGTACGAATAATAACCAAATCCTACCCACGTGATTCATGTAAGCCTCTCTTCATTAATCTAGGAATTCTACCATTACCGTGTCTTTTATTTACGAATCAGTGGTTTTTGTAAAAAATGACTTGCTTAAGGGCGGGAATATATTTTCAGAAAATGCCGAAGTCTATTACTATAATACTCGACGTAGAAATCATATTCATCAGGTGACAGTATCAACAGCTCATTACAAAAAATTCACATACAATACATGTACATTATTTTACAACACTTTGCCAGATGACATTAAACGATTAAATTCAATAGAAAAGTTTAAATTCCAAGTGAAATCGTTTCTGCTGCATAACTGTTTCTATACAATTAGAGACTATAATGAGCATCACAAGAAAAGTAACATTAATTTTAACAATGATACATAATGCATTAATTACCATTTGGACTGTATAAATGAGTATAAACAACCTGTAACAACTATTGTAACACAGCTTCCGGGTCAATGACCCCATCTCGATCAAGTTTTTCGTCCAGTTTCTCTGATCCATTGAGCAAATGCTGAGATGGCCCCTTGTTTTGCTTCTGGACATAAATGTAACTTCATTTTCTGTGCACGTCTTCTAAAATTCAGTGGGAAATACAGTTATTCAAATTATCGTTTCCATGTTGTCGCGGCAGGAAGTAATAAGAGCCAAAATTTATTGCTTATTTATCCTTGAAAATAGATTTTATTACATGGGAGTTTTTTTTGTTTGTTTTTTCTCCCTTTCAAAATTCAAAATTTATTGCTTATTTATCCTTGAAAATAGATTTTATTACATGGGAGTTTTTTTGTTTTGTTTTTTCTCCCTTTCAAAATTCAAAATTTAAGTAGTATATGACTTAGTGTAGGGATCACAGAATTTTGAAAATGTGCACACAATTCACTTTTCCCCATAGCCCGTCATACGCAGTTTTTTAACTGTTTTTTGACGTAAAATAAATAAATAAATAAACCCAATTGTAAGTTAGAGCTAGGGCAGGGCAAAGATAGTTCACGTGACGAGTAAACAGTAAAGGACGTGGATAGTTAAGTTATTGTGCTCGCCGTGTGAGAGCATGATTTACGAGGATAGTGAGTAAATAGGAAGGAACATAGACCGGTTGCATTGGGCGCCCAACATGTGGGCGTGATAATTATAAATAAGAACAGTCAAGGGAGAGAGAATACCCGGTTGCAGTAGAAAGACCTAAAATATGTAATTACATAAAATTCGATCTCTACTGATCTATGTATGCTCTGTTAAAAAACAAAAAATAAAAAAGTTTCGTTTGAAAATAATATTTTACAAAAAAATTGAAAATAATTTTATGATGTATATTTTTTATGTCTCTGTGAAAATAAGTTTGATCGTGAACGATATCAGCACTTCACAATAGTTTACTATAATTGATAATAGGCGTAGATGCATATTCAACAATAGTATTACACAATATGAAAACATTGTTCATCGCACGATAAACTTCTATTACCGAGTAAAGCCGCGTAGACGCCACGAATTTCAAAGTTCTGGCATTTTTCAATAGTCTTAAATAGGACATAAATGTCAGTATTAATCCTCATTGTTATTTTTTTCTCTCGCTACGCTCGAACTCTCAAGGTGAAAGGTTCTAACTTGCACACGTTTGGGGATTGTATTAATTTTGTATTGTTAATAGATGATGAAGGGCTGATGAAGTCGAAGCGTCCAATGCATAGTCCGATGATATTGTTTTGATTTTCGCTATTAATATAAATATTAGGCAGTGGTGGCTCGTTTAGCGACGCTCTAACAAGGTGGAGTTTTCTGGGTTGGTTTTCCTGAGTAAGTCCTAGAAAATGTATCTTAAGTTAAGCCAAGCCTTTAATATTATAAACTCAATTCTTTGAGAAAGCGCCGTTTTGGGCGAATATTTTTTTAATTACTTTGGTTTCCCTTGTACGGAATGACCCACATCGGAGTTATTAGAACATTTATTTTGTGGTAAAACGCACTTTTCTTTGAACTTTTTCTAAAATGTGTTATTACGACCTCTCAAACTTTAGCAATTTGCAAAGAATGGTTCAAACTTTTGCGAAGAAACTTTTCTTTGATCATCTATTTCAAAACTATTATCAGCAATAGAAATAGTACAACAGTTATTAATTCAATAGTAGTATTAAAGAATTTGTAAATTAAATGAATCACTGTCTCACTGTACTCCACTGCAATGCATTGCTGGGTTATCGTGCTTTGTATACGTTATTGTCTTCAAGTACTGTAAACGAATGCGTACGAAATTTCATATTCTGTATGACATTAATACATTCATGTCAATGAAATGTAGCATCCTTCACTCGTTCGAATTCATTCTTTTTGGCAGAACAATTTGAAAATATTATTCCACGTTCTATATGTTCAAAGCTAAAAGTAATAAATCCATGACCGTGTTTTAAAATAATAACTGCTTGCTGCATAATCGACTTTCATAAACACATCACCGAAAGTTAATATACTCTTTCTGTAGAACTTCACACTCCTACTCAGAGAAACTCTTCACATCCTCTCCACATCTCCTGAAGGAAGGGCAAGTACGTGTCTAGTACATCACCTTCCACAATTTCTTTCATTTACTTTACCCGTCATCTCTCACTCACTCATTCGTCTCTCCTTTCGCAGCAGGTGCACTTTATTAAAGACCGTCATCACAGACTGCCAGGCTAATCCAGCAGACGACGTTTAGAGGTAGATTATGCAGAGCAACGCGGAGTCAGCTCTGCCTGCAGGGTTCCGGATATCCCTCGCTCTTTACCTGTTGCTTCGTTTCCCGCCGCTGCTCGAGTCCGCTTCTTTTGCAGGGGCGCATTAGTGCGCCGGGCGTCGGCACTCGCTCGTCTCGTACGGCACCGCTCTGCCTCGCAGTGGGCCAAACCCTGCATCTTCAGGCCAAAATATTTGAGCTGTTTCTTTTCGGCTTACTTTCGGGAAACATTTGTCTCATGTGCGTGAAGTGTGAAATACACGAAGATATCTTGAATATCGATAAAAAAAACAAAGGAATGCGTGATATAACTCATTTTTTTCGTTTTAGGTCTCGTTGATTGATTGATTGACTTTTTCGTGTTTCCGGGCGCGTCAACTGCTTTGGTCATTAGTCTCGTAAATGTAGTGTATATTTTTCTCGGGAGATGGCGGTGATCTTCCCCCACCGAATGCCCAGATCCGGCGCCGACCTACCGTCGGGTAGTGGGGTTTCCCCCTAACCAGAACACTCACATCAGCGGGGCACCGCCCCAGACGGGACAAGCTCTAAGCTCCCGACCGGTCTCCCGGAATATGTGGTAGTGTAGTGCATGTTAGTGTAAGTGTAAGGGGAGAGGATAGGACAAGGAAGAGGAAGGAAAGATCGCGCGCGGTCCATGGCCCTTTTGGTAGGGCACTGCTTCGGCATTCGCCTGGTGTTGATCGGAGAAAGCACCGATCAGAGCAGCCGGCCGCTAGAATTCTCCTCCAGACAGCGACTGAATTTGACCTAGCTGAAGAGCTACTGTCGAAAATCCTGCCACCGTCAGGACTCGAACTTAGGACCTTGCAGTCAGAGGCGCTGCAGTGACATCAGTTGATGCACTGAGCTACCGCTCTCGGTTTTAGATCTCGTGAAATACAGAATTGAGATGTGATAGATTTGATAAAAAAGTCTATTGTTGCTAATGCGAGTGGATGCTTGACATATTTTACACCAAATGTATGTATGTACTTTGGCACGAGAGTTCTTTACGAGATCAGACCTACCAGCGTCATTCCGGCTTGTGTGCATTTTACACTAAATGCAATTTTACTTTGCCTGCGCTTCGTCCAAGATATGATGGACAATTTGGCCAAATCCAGTGACTCAGCTTTCAAAAGCAAGGTAGAACTGAAGAATTTTACGAGTTTGGATCTTTTCATTTAAAACGTGGTATTCAGATCTCCACCTAAGTAAGTTCCACAAGAGGATTGAATAGTGATGATTGTTGGAATACATGACATTTAATTCCATTGTTCCGGTTCCCATGTCCGTTTTTTAAGTGAAAATTTATATCTTTTTGTATTTTTTACACGACCTGTTCCAATTTCACTAATCTTTAGAACAAAAAAGCAGACATTGCACCCAATGTGTGTGCTAAGTTAAATTCAACAAGTGGAGCTAAAAAAGTACGAACTTTTTCGCCTGTATTTTCATGCAAAATAACCCGATAAGTACTCAAATTTTCGAAAAATTGTATATGACATTTCAAAATCTATCTTTAAAGAACAGATTTCATTAAGGGAAAAATTTATATCTAAAACTATTTTAGTTATAAGAAGAATAAACTTTGAACTTTTGCAATTTTCAAAAAATCTGGATTTTCAAAGAACATGACACCTGCACCATTCTCTTAAATGTTCATCACACTTTCCAAAAACAAAAAAAAAATTTCAACAACGATCGAATTTTTTGAAAAATTTGAAAATATCCCAGAGCCTTCATGTAAAAGAACACCCCCCCCAAAAAAAATTAAAATATAGATTTCAAATTCAAGAGGCCACGACACCTGCCAGATCAGTTTGGAAATATCAATTTTGGAGAAAATCGGCTGAACAGTTTCTCCGCTAGCGTTATTCACAGACGGACGGCCAGAAGGGCAAACGGACAGACGTTCTGCCGTCATTCAATTTCTCGGTATCATGGATCTACAAAACATAGATTCTTGCTACACCACGTGATTGTGTTTTTTTCTTCTAAATTTAGCAACTGGATTTATCCACTTTTTTGTTACAAGGGCCCTGCAATAAGAGTTTTTTGCCCAAAATTCTCCGTTTTTTGCGAAGCATTACATAACTTTCTTTCTACTCCGTAGCGAGAAAGTAAATATTCACGCACTAGGACCCTACCTTTTAACAAGGCGGAATGGTTCTTTAAGAAAAATCAAAGCAAACGCATTTTTTTTATTTTCTCGTTTATGTAGTACGCACTGCGTTATTTTAAAAAATTTCTCAAAACTGGCCCCATATTTTTTCTTTAAATTTCTTGTAAGAATACAGTGAAATACGCTTATAAAAGTGGCATAGGTCCGTTATCCACTCCTGACTCTGAATTTCCGATAATTGTAAAAGTTTCAATTTTTTCGGTGTCTACAAAATTGAAGATTTGGGGACACAAGATTATTAAAAAAAACAAACAATATTTTCTCTAAAAGAACTCCAAAGTTTTCCTTTAAACTTTCGGTATGGGCAGCACTAAATCCACTCTATAAGATAACATAAACGCCATATTTATCTATGTTTTTTCGAAAATTACAGAAATTTAACATATTTTGAGTTGTCTCTCACAACTTTCATCGGTGGCAATTCGTTATTATTATTATTATTATTATTAATTATTATTATTATTATTATTATTATTTTTAATAATATTTATTATTATTATTATTTTACAATCTGTCAATTAATATAGACATTTCCAGGAATTTGTAAAAATTATTGCATTTGTGAGTTAAAGTGCTTCAAATGACTCGAAATGAAGTTTTTTGAAAACTCAAAAATTTTCTGCAAAAAAGAGTTACAAATTTCGCATTCACAGTAACGCTTAAATGCAATTTTCTTAGAAAATGCTCCAAGTTTTTCAATGAAATTTCCATTTAGACCATGGTTTTACTCCTTTAAAATTCTTTAAGTAATATATCGGTTATACTATTAGGAAACCGAAAAACTGACAAAATTGCAAAATAGTGGTCTTTGGGCGGCGATAGATGACAGCTGGAAAGAATATGTTGCAAGCCTGAATAGCTAGATCAAAGAAAATAACATCGTACGTAACCAAATCTAGTACGAGAAAATCTGTGCCATTCTGTAGTTTTTATTTTAATTTCATTTGCTAGAATCAGAATATCTGATATGGGGAGTTCATGGTGTTTTATTTAAGTAGTCTGTTAAATTATTAACTTTCTTTTCCATTTAATTGTTGATTACGCCACAAACTAAATACGTAAAACTATCATAGAAGTATTTATAGATACTGCATCGTGGATTGAGGGGAACATACCTTTTCAAAATAATGGAGCTATTAAAGTACATACTTTCAAGCATTAATTGTAATGTTTGCAGTTTCCAAAAATTCACTTAGTGCAACGAAAATGACATTGTGTAATTTTTTAACAGTCCTTTATTCCATAGGAGGAAAAAATTAAGCCCCTTCAGACAATTTCGAAAATGTTGTTAAGGTATCGTATAAAGCATTAAACAAAAGTTAAAATATCCGTTTCAAATTCGTATTTGTTCAGCCAAATCTCTCCATTAATATCAGTTTTTAATAAAATCGTCTGTATTCTTTTGACGCTCGATTTGACCTCTGAGGAACAGAATGAATGGCAGACAGACAGGCGGATAGACATGCGGACAGACATGCGGACAGACATGCGGACAGACATGCGGACAGACATGCGGACAGACATGCGGACAGACATGCGGACAGACATGCGGACAGACAGGCGGACAGACAGGCGGACAGACAGGCGGACAGACATGCGGACAGACATGCGGACAGACAGGCGGACAGACAGGCGGACAGACAGGCGGACAGACAGGCGGACAGACAGGCGGACAGACAGGCGGACAGACAGGCGGACAGCAGTTTCCAAGAATTCGGAAAATGTTTGGAAAGCGCCTATAATTATGCAGATAATAATGATTATTTTCTCCACGTAGATTTTCTAAAATCAAACTTTACGAAAGTGAAAAAAGTCGTAATAAAAGTTATATCAGCAAAAGGGTTTTAATAATCCATGGCCTACTATTATCAAACATAATTATCGGTTTCGTAATGTACAAGTAGATAGTAATATTAGAGCTAGTCCAAGGTCTCCTGTTAACTTCAATAAACATCAATAATCATCTACAGTTTTTCACCGCATTAATAGCACACATCGCGATGTTTGGATCTGCTCTTGATCTTACGTTGCAGAGGGGGAAGAGCACCGCCACCTCCAGTGATTTAAGTGCACTGCACATGAGGCACTAATGCCAATAGTAGATGCCGCAACCGGAAACCCTAAATAATTATACAATCACACCATCATGAGATAATAGCCCATCACTCAGCGCTAAAATTTGGAACGATAACTGGACGAGAAAAATTTCGCGCGTAGTCTGTGGCCCGTTGTTGAGGATAATGAATGCCCCGGCATTGGTGTGTAAAACAGCAGAAGAAACGATGGAAGCGACAGATCAGAGCAACCGATCTCTCGAGATCGATAAGTTGAATCAGTTCAAGCGAAATATGGAAAATATTCGAAATATTGTTTGAAGTATGGGGCAATTTCAAGTAAAATATATTGTAGTTAGAATCACCTATTGGTTTTCAAAGAAGCTCTCCAAAGGAATTGTTATTATTTTTTTCTTTTTGATTTTTAAATATCTTAAATAAAGGCCAAAGTTCAATAATAGTTCTTCGTTGACTAGAATATCTTACTAAATGGCTTGCTCTTTCTTAGCAAATAACCAAATGTGTTATTTCGCAATGGGTTTACACTCAGTTAATATGTTTTTATAATTATTATTTATTTAGGAATCTGTCCACACGTATATTCATTATTATTTTCTTAACAACTACTATAACCATAACTTCGATTCAGTTCTCACAATTCTCAAAAGCAAGCACAACCTAAAAATTAATACTTTATAATCAAGATTTAAAACATGAGTATGATTTATAATGAAGAACAATGAAATCAATTAACTCTTTATTAGTTAGGTGAGATTGCCAAGATTCTAACCTCTCTCGTTCTGTTGATTTCTCATTTTTTGTTGATTTCTTCATTTTAATGGTTAAAGGCTCATTTTCATAGTTTTGTGAATATGTATTATAAATAAATTGGTAAGTTTGTGTTTAGTGGTTCGGTGGTACTGCCTCTGAACACTTTCGGAATTTTATTTTTTGTTCCCAAATATGAAGACGTGAATTTCAAGCACTGGCTGTGATGGATGAGGAAACGTTTTCACTGCAGTGTCTGTGGCAGGGATGTCCTAGGTTCGTGTCCCGACCTTGGCGGACCTTCGATACTAGCTAGTAAACTAGGGCGTATTAAATTGTCTGGAGGAAAAATCTAGTAGCTGGCCAAACTGAACGGTAGTTTCCAGTGATTTCTTTATCAAAACCAAGCGAACATCAAAGTGGTAAACCGACTTAGGTAGCTCAGTGCATCAACGGATGTCCCTGCAGTGGAAAGGGAGGACCTAGGTTCGAGTTCCGACGGTGTCAGGATTTTCGACAATAGCTTGTCAGCTAGGTCGAATTCAGTCGCTGTCTGGAGGAGAATTCTAACGGCCGGCTGCTCTGATCGGTAGTTTTCAGTAGTTTCTCCGATCAACACCAGGCGAGCAGTACCCTAAGAAACGCACCACTGATCACGCGTCACTTCTTTCTCTACCTTGTCCCTTTTCTCCTCACACGCGGGCACACACACACACACACACACACACACACACACACACACACACACACACACACACACACTTACCTTATGGCTAATTCCATCTGAAACGATGCCCAATGGAGTAGATACTTTGAGGGCGAGACCCTCGAAAGCCAGTGTAGATCGGGGCTGCCTCTCACATTGAAGTCGGGGAGGATCACCGCCACGTCCCGGGATATACCATGCACAATGCTTATGAGTAGGGAGCCGATTTTAATATCATTTTTTCACTTTAGAACAATTCCGTTTGGTATAAATCATTTTATGCTATGACAAAAGGAAATGACCCATTTTATAGATCATTATTTTGCATTTTTTGGCGATTTCGACAAATATATTATACATTTCTTATCTTTTTCTGTTATTTTTAATGCATTTTTTGCTCATTTCATCGATTTTAATGTCATTTTTAATAGTGTTTTCTTCAAATAATATAGACGAGAAGCAACAAATGCTCTTCACAGAATTACTCAGTAGCCTCTTTGCCCAAAATTGTTTTGTCAGCCGTTGTGAATAAGTAATTCTTATGAGGCATATCAGCACCATTGCCGGTTCGGCCAATTTAGGGATAACTGAAGACAGATATTTCCTGGTAAAGAACAGTCCAAACCAAATGTTTGCAAGCTGAGTTCACACGAACGAATGGAAGAAGCCTCGATTACATCAATATCGTATCCAACAACTTGAGTTGTTCATCCGAACTGGTTTTGATAAAAATGTTTACGTCATTTAGCGCATTTCTAAAGAACTTAAAGAGCAATTTTTTGTTCGTTTTTGGCAACGTTTTATGTTATCAAAATCCTCCCCCTACTTATGAGACTAATTACTATAGCATTTGACGAGCCCGGAAATAAAAAATCTATAAATCGAAAGAAAATAAATAGTGGTTATTTTATAATGGCGCGTTACCTAAATCTTATTAATGATTTAGGTAACGTGCCATTATACATTTTAAATACGTAACGTTGGGGCTGAATAGACCTTATTCGCCTAAAAGATCCTTCTCATAGGAGTAATTTGTTTTGGCACACCTAAGTGAAGGTTTCGTATGTAATTAATTAACTATAAATAATATTAATCATATCATTCCCAACGACACAAATTGTTCACAGAGTAACAATTTGTTGGTGACCGTGTATCTGCGCGGCCAGGCAATGGCTTAGGACCAGGCAACGATTAAAATGCACCACTGTGCCGTACGGTCGCGGCAGCAACTCCTTCTTCTCCTTCTCCTTCTTCTTCTTGCAAGAGGCCGACGCGCGAGATGCTCATAAATTATTCATGCGTGACGCCGCGCATAATTCCATTGGCTGCAACAACCCCGCAGGTGCGGAAAGCAACAGTCGCCGGAGCTGAGAATTCGGAGGCGAAACGAAAAGGAGGAAAAAAAAAGAGGTAGAGAAAGGAAAAAGACATACACGTGCGGAAGGAAAAAGAACGTAACTGCGAGAAGAACTAGCCTGAGGGAGTTGAGACTTGACTAAGGGGCGAGTATCGCCGAATAACATCTCGCTGGAGAGAGGCAGTTGCGATGTACTTATCAGCACCACCTTGTCTGGAGGAGCGAACGACCTCAGCGAGCAAGAAGATGCTTTATGTTGATTTCTCGCAGTTGTTTTCTTCGGTAGCAGGGAAATTAACTTTTCATGGCTCCTTCGCGTTGCGGCTCCAAATGAGCGAAGGGGACTAATATAGTGTTTATGAGTTACAGCTCATTTATATCTCCGTGTACCCGGGCGCCCCGTTGGCAGTTACCAGTGCGCCGTACAAATTGCTGGCATGTAAAATAGTTAACGAACTGACTGGACAAGCATGACTGCTGCTGCTATTACTGCCAGCACTTTTGAGTGCCCGTTATCATGGCTATCAGACTGATCTGGTTGTTTTGAACGTGGATGAGTTAAGTACATTACGAGTGTAGGTAGGTGGAAGTTTGGTTCTTGCTAAAATTTTAAAGCTAATTGTTTCACTGATTGGAAATGTTTCAGTCTTGGTTGTTTAGATGCCTCATAACTTGAGAAACTACTTTAACACCGGGCTTGTAGGCAAGACCTTGAATTTTAACTACCTCGTGCTCTTGTAAATATTCACCAAAATTCTCGCGAGGAGAATCTGTTTTCGGTGGATGATGTTTATATGGTTAAAAATGTGAAGATAACTGAAGAAACTTGTATTAACGCTTCTCTTTTTATAACATACGGGTTATTTTATTTTCAGGGGAGGTAAAATAATTCAAAATGGCAAAGAATACATAAAATAATAACTTGTCTCTTAACTTGCAAGTGGTTTTAGAACAAACAAATGTTATTGTAGAACAAGTAGGTACAAACAAGATACAAACGAATAGTAATGGTTTTAGTAGTTTTCACTGTGGAGGCGGTGCCAATATCACGTCCATACGGTTGGTCTGTCACTCGTTTCTTAGCCCATGAACCTTTATTGCGCTGGCTTTCAGCGAATTTACTCGAAACTTGCTTATAGACATAGAGACATATCTGTCTCCAAACGTCTCGAGCAGACAATAATAGCTCGTGTTTGTGTTACCTAATCAAAATAACGGGCAATAAATATGTTATAATTTTTCCCAGTGTGTCGCCGCCATTGATACTAGTTTTTACCACTGTTATATTTATAGTACTCCCAATCTTTCTTGCAAATTTCTCTTACGATAAAAAGATATTGGGAAATAAAAGTAGAAACATATTTGAGAAACAGCAGTAATTGATACTTGATTTATTATTTGAATGATATAATGCATTGGTTTTTCATTTTATCGAATTCTATAAAATCATACCTGGGGTAAGAAAAACGGAATATTCAGAAATAATTACATATTAAGTACGGTACAAAATTCAATCAGTTATAATTCAGTCAGCATATAAAATTGTTATAAGCAGTACACATTGACAATTGATAAAAAAATTAACTTAATTAGGAGGAGCAAAAAATACAAAGTGCACTGTCATATAAATACTACAGTGGTAAAAATGGGCTACCCTGGAAATGTTTAATTAAAAGTGGCTTTCCCTTTTTAATAAATGGTTTAAACTGTAGAAACTTTCTAAAGTAAAGTGTGTTCCGACAATTTCTTCAAATGGAAGTACATAATACTTTACTCAAAAATGTTCAGTCTATGTATTTCGAGTGTTTGTGAAAGTATTAAATTATCTTCCAAATCGGAAACGGCAAAACAGAAAGTCTAGTTAATTATTTTAAAAAATATCTAAATTATGAGCTATTCCAAAACCCACAGTATAGAATCACTGAAAGCTGTAGTCAACAACTCGATTGGTTTGATGAGTGGTTCAAAATGTCCAAAAACTAATAAATCTTATTTCTTCATAACAAGATCAATTTCTAAATAAGTCAAATTATGATGTATTTAGTAATTGAAGATGTCTACAGATTAATGTATATTGGTAATTTTGCTACAATATTTTCACTGTCGATTGTTAACTGTGGTATATATTAAATTTCAAGTTTCTTTGAAGCATATTGTATGTACGTCCATTCGTTTCGTTGTTGTAATTACCCGCACATGCCAATGCACATATGTCGAAGGAATTGTTGCTTTATAACATCGACCAACAATATAAAAAAAACAATTATTCGAGAAAGCAAAACGACTATTCCGAGCACACCTAATGAAACAAATAATTGAAACATACAGACGAGAACAATAAGAGAACGCTTTACGGGGTGAGAAATCGACATTGCAACAATTGTTTTATTTTGTCGAAAATTAAACCGCGCGAGAGCGAATAACTATTTTACACGGCACATCCCAGAACAAATTAATTGCGCACGATGTTTATTTGAGTGTTTTACATTTAATTATTTCGTTCATACATCACCCCGCCACGGAATGGAGTAGACCGGCGCGCAGGCTTAATGCAATATACACCGCAATGGCATTCGGCATGACGCCTCTTATCGTGTCCAGGCTACGGTAATAAATAAGAGGCGTCCTCTATCTATTTATGGACACGGTGCCATACCCGTAATTACGGAATACTGACAATATTTTAACTTTTATATGCCATTAACTCAAAATAATGGAGCCGAGAATGCCCGTAAATCGCCGAAGCGGCCTTCGGTTCTCTCCCGGCAGGGGCGCTAGTCTGCCGTCACAGCGCCCAGCATCGTGTGCATACCGGATGTGGCGACATTGCTGGCAGTCTCCGTAATAGTGGTAGAAGTAGAATTCAAGTGCTTAACCTTTTTTTTTCACAACTGAGGAGCAAACATTCAAAAGATGACATGTCCATTTGGCATAAAATTGAGTTCTTCTATTGTTATTTCCTAGAATTTTATTTCCAGAAGAAAAAATGAGAAATATCTTACAATGCATTAAGTAGTACTCTATTTGTTGAGTTAAAGACAGTGTTGAAAAGAGTACAATTTGTGCTATCTTTTTTCATTTTTATTGGAAAAGAATGATGTACATGACATGTTTTGAATGTTTGCTCCTCAACTGCGTTACTGGATTTGGGATGTTCGTGGTCGACTTTCTGTACTTTCTTTTCGTACGCATCAAATTACGAATTTTAATGATCAAGTCCTTTAGAAACGTCACAATTAAGGGGTGGATTTAGAGGTGAACTTTTTAATAAAATTTGTTATTTATAAATATTCACCATACATTATACACATTAAAAATATACATTTATAAATATATACATTTTATAAATATTTTTACAAATTGATAAATGTAATTTTTAATGTTCTTTCTGACATTTCTTAAGTGTGAATATTATAGAAATATCAATTTCAGGTTTCAAACTTTTTCACTAAATTAATAAATAGTTGAATAAAAATTAGATGTGATGTGCAAAATACTTTAAATTTTCATACAAATATTCGGAAATACGATAATGAGAACCTCAACACGCGCTTCTTATTGTTAATATTAATTATTAATAATCTGCTAATTAGATTTATTCACATTTACTATTATTATTATTATTATTATTATTATTATTATTATTATTATTATTATTATTATTATTATGCTTATCATAAATGCAATTACTAGGTTTTAAAACATCCTGAAGATGGAGACGATACTTAACACAGTTGTGAGCTAACAAATGTCAGTACAAGGTCTTTAAAGCTACATTTAAGTAAGCTCAACCGAAGTCTTCCGAGTCCCACGTTAGGGATGTATGATTCCACCATGGCTCCGTGGCATAGTTGGTTTCTGGTATCACAATGAAACTCATTTGAATCAACATCCCATACATATTCATTCGTCATATTTCAAAATTTACCCTTCATATGTAAAAAAAAAACTTCTGACGTCAACCATCCCTTGCAAGGCAATGGCAAAAACGAACATCTCTGCAGGACAGAGAAAAGTATCAAGGCTCAAGCTTCTTCCGTCCCCCATAGGCAGGAACCAAGTGTGGCAATTATCATCATCATTTACAGTAACGATAGTATCTATGATAGTTACAAAATAAACGTTTTAAAAATGCGTTTGTTTTCTCAAAGGAAAAAACTAACATTCTGCTCCATCTTCACTCAGAAGCAACAAAATTATATTCTAGAACTGTAACTGTTTCCTTTCAAATTGTGAGCTTTTAGAGGTGATTATCCTTTCTATATAAATTGGCTACACTTATTATCTAATAAACAATATATTGCTAATACAAATAGAGCAAGCGGTCCTGATGGAAAATGCTTTGCAGTTTAATGTTTATATCATGTATGTGTTGAAGTTAGCATATGCATCTGTATTCTGTCTTAATTTACATTACCAGCTATGTTGAACTCGGTTACTCTAATACATATTAGTAGTAAGAATTCAGTCATGAATGTCAGAAAGAAACAGAAGGAGAAGAAGAGGAAGAAGGAGAAGAAGAAGAAAAATAAGAAGAAGACGAAGAAGAAGAAAGAAGAGGAAAAAGTAGGAGGAGGAAGAGGAGATTAGAAGTACAAGAAAACGTACGAATGCAATGAAATCAGAAGTTTCAAAATCCTAGGTATTCCAGAAATTTCAGGATTATGTTTCGAAATTAAATTCGCAGAAAATATTAATATTCATCCAAACTCAATTAAAAAGCATATATTACTTCCAACTTCATTGTAAGTATTTGAATTTTTAGAAAAGTCAAAATTATGGGTTATGAAGAAGTGGAGCCTCTATCTCTGAATTACAATTGAACGCAAGAGGAAGAAAGCCCAATGATGTATCCCTACTATCTGATTAAGAAGTTGGTGATTGACAGTTGCGAATGGGAGTGAAGTGGATAGGTTGCGTACCACTGAGCACTTATTTCCGGGACACAAAAAACACTTGAATAGAATAGTTGTAAAAGTAACCAAATCACGTACTCATATTATATGAAGCAACAGCTTCAGAACCTCACCTCTCAATCACTACCTTACTTTAATCGGACCATAGTACGTTACTGCATGTACAACATATTTTGTGTACACAGCAGCATATTCTATTGATTGATTGATTTTTTCGTGTTTCAGGGCGCGTCAACTGCTTCGGTCATTAGTCCCGTTAGTGTAGTGCATGTTTTTTTCTCGGGAGATGGCGGGGATTTTCCCCCGCTGGATGGCGAGATCCGGCGCCGACCTACTGTCGGCTAGTGGGGTTTCCCCCTAACCAGGACTCTCCCACCAGCGGGGCACCGCCCCAGCCGGGACAAGCTCTCAGCTCCCGACCGGTCTCCCGGAATATGTGGTAGTGTAGTGCTTGTTAGTGTAAGTGTGTGTGTAAGAGGCGAGGATAGGACAAGCAAGAGGAAGGACAGAACGCGCGCGGTCCGTGACCCGTTTGTTAGGGTACTGCCCCGGCATTCGCCCGGTGTTGATCGGAGAAACCACGGAAATCTACCGATCAGAGCAGCCGGCCGCTAGAATTTTCCTCCAGACAGCGACTGAATTCGACCTAGTTGAAAAGCTAGTGTCGAAAATCGTGCCGCCGTCAGGACTCGAACGAAGGACCTCCCGGTCAGAGGCGCTGCAGTGACATCAGTTGATGCACTGAGCTACCGCTACCGGTGCAGCATATTTTATGTAAACAGCAAGGTTAAATGTCCTACTTAAGCTAGTAACCACGAATGTGCATTTTTTAGAAAAAGGCAAATAAAGAATTTAAGACCGAGTACAACTCCAAATTTTAAAAGTATATAATTTTTAAATTTATGTATGTAAAGTATGTAATTTTTAATTTAAATATGTGATTTTAAAATTTAAAAATTTAAAAAATAGATATAATTCTTTACGGACACTTCAAACTTGCAATGGCCTTTTTCTCAAACACACACATTCGTGTTTTTAGCATATGGGTAGATATTTATACCCAAATACCAAATTTCGTCATCACCTCCTCCACTAGCCGCCCAGACGTCACACACTGCGCCCGGCCGTCGCCACCACCGTGGCTGTGGCGAAGGCGGGCGCTCAATTACGCGGCTATCGGGCGGGCGCCATCTGCGGCGGCCATCTTGATGGATGCGCGCGCGGGCGCCGCTCAGTCGCGCGCAGCCGACGCGGCTCCAGGCGCAGCGCTGCACGCCGAGGCGCTCCCAACATCGTGGGTGGAGGCAGGCCGAGCGGGAAAAGGAATCCAAATGAAATGTCAGGAGCTATCGCCCAAGAATGCTCATTACGGAGTGCCGCCAAGGTTCATGATTGATTGATTGATTGTTAGTGATTCCGGGCGCGTCAACTAGGAAGTCATTAGTCCCGTAAGTTTTGTGCATGTTTTTCATCCGGAGTTGGCGGTGATCGTGCCCTACTGGATGGCGAGATCCGGCGCCAACCTACGTCGACCAGCTAGGTTTTCCCCAGCCAGATATCTCCCACCAGCGGGGCATCGCTCCAGCCGGGAATCGCTCCAGCCGGGACAAGTTCTAAGTCCACGACCGGTATCTCGGCAGTGAATAGTGTAGTGCATGTTAATGTGTGTGTAATGGGAGAGGATAGGATAAGGAAGAGGTAGGAAAGATCGCGCGCGGTCCATGGCCCGTTTGTTAGGGTACTACATGCGGCATTCACCTTTGTATTGATCGGAGAAACCACGGAAAACTACCATCTACCAAACTACCAAAACTACCGATCAGAGCAGCCGCCTGCTAGAATTCTCCTCCAGACAACGACTGAATTGGACCTAGCTGAAAAAGCTAGTGTCGAAAATCTTTCCACCGTCGGAAGTCGAACCTAGGATATCCCGGTCAGAGGGACTGCACCGCAAAGTTCATAGTTAGGTCAACATTTAATGGAAGTGACTTAATTGTATTAGTTTTCTGGCCTTAATAAACAGTCACTAACATATTTTTTAAGAATTCATTTCTGGACGTTTCGATCCTAGTTGAGAACTTTTTCAAAATTCTTTTGTCCAAGTTTGTTGAAAACACATCTTAAACTATCTCTTAGCATTTTTTTAAAATGTCATTGTTATAAAAAGCACTTTGTCAAGTCGTGAACATCATCTGACCAACTCTTGGGTGAGTTGGTCAGATGATGTTCACGACTAGTGTGAGACACGATTGTGGGACATTGAATTTCTAAAACGAGGTTTGAAGTATTCTAAAAACTTTAAAATGTTACTTTAATATTACGAAAAAAGTAGAGTACTAAAATAATGACATGTTAATATTTGTAGGCGTTGTGGCAGACTTGTTATATTTTGAAAATAGCGAAACTAATCTATGATTTTGTTGGCTTGAAAAAAGTAGAAACGAGTGATACTACAACAACTCAAACTATTTAGCATTTTTCTAAGTTTTGAAATTTATACAAATTCAGAAATTCCAAAGAAAATGAGACCTGCGTTACGTCGTTTTCTCTATTAGAAGAAAGAAATTATAACAAAAAATTGATGTTCTTGAAAAAATGTTCATGCAGTATCATGAAGAAATGCCGCAAAAACTACTATATTTTTAAAATGTGCAAGGCCTTATTTAAAAATCGAATTTTTAGAACTGAAATCATTTAAGAAAAAATCTCAATCTTCAATATGCCATGTTAATTTTTCCAATTTTTGTAAATGCAAGGAGTTTGCAGAAAATGGGACCAGCACCAATTTTTTAACAGTCCTTTGTCAAAAAATCTCTGTTGTTTACAAGGTCAAAAAATGAAACCGTTATTGAGAAAATCATTGCTTAAAAACTGCCTAGATTTCACACAAAAAACGCGAAAATTACTTATTTTCGAAAAATTTTACATGATTTTATTTCAAAATATGTCTTTGAGCAATGCATTTTTTCAGGAAAAATCTCTATCTTCAATATTGTCGTTGTAGAATGACGCCGAAAATCAGTTGAAGTTTTGAAATTTCCAAACATTTTTTCAACAAAAATGAGACGTGTGCCATTTTATGAAGCGGGTTTTACACTCCTCGGGAACAAAGTTTAATAAGAATTGGAACAACTTTGGAGAAAATGTTAAGAATGGGTTTTGAGGCTGCATTTAAAGCAAGCACAAAGAAACCGTTTCAAATTTGCAACCCTCGAGTTCGTTAAAATCGATCGGGAAATATCACTTTTGGAGAACATCCTTATGAATGTTTAAGGTACTAACGTTGATCACAGATGGGCAGACAAGACATTTTGTCGTTAATGGATTTCGATATCAAGAACGCACAAGACGATGTCAAACAGGCAGGTGAATGTTGACTACCCAACGTGTTAGACGAAATAATTTACAACATGAAAGAAGAAGATTTATCAGCTTGTTTGTTACCATGCTCCGATAATACGCGTTTTACTGTCAATAAATCGCCGGTTTCCGCTATGCCATTACATTGAATTATCTTTATTATGTAAGTATGTATTAAGCGAGAAAATAATAAAACTTTTATACCTGTTTGGAAAATGGAGTGAGATTTAAAGATTTACATGTCTGGTTCTAATAATGAAATAACGGCTTTGCAATTTCACTAATTTAAATATTATTAGGTAAATCCTAGCCAATTTCATTTTCTGAAAATGTTATGTGCGAGACGTTTCAGACTTAGAAGTAGCAACATTTTATGAATCGTGACAAGAGTGTAATAATGTAGAAGATTAAAAACTCACTTTTAATTCTCAGTCACTATGGAACAACTTTTCCTTTTGGGTTGAGTCTAAAGAGGCCAATTAACAAGTAGCGGTGGCTCTCTGTAAAAGTTTTCCTGTTTTTCATCTCTCCTACTTTTTTTCCTTATTGCATTTATACATTTAACTAGCATAACATGTAGGAGGGGACTCTATCACCTACGTAGAAGAAGAGACGCTGCAGTGAAAATGCAGATAAAAAAAATGTTTTGCTTTAAACTTCTGCAAACCTTTCAACATTTACATTTAAGCATTAATTAAGGTGGTTTTCCCTTTCTCAAGTGTGTTATGGGACAGGCAAATAACGTTTTCTGGTCTTTTAGTAGCAAAGGTTGCTGAAGATGGTTAAAAAGGGAAGAAGGCTGATTTTAAAAGCTTCTTGGACGAAATGTTGTTACACCTAATCATACTCTAATTTTTAAGGCGCTAGCAATCAACTCAGAGTAGATCGTATACAACTTGCGGGAAATATGATAACTCCTTTCCTTGGCACTGGGGGTATGTCTTCAAAATTCTTGGAAAGTTCTAATATCATAGCTACGTATTCTGCAATGTTTGATGAGCATGTGCTTGGAACGTAACATGCCGTAGGCCGTGACATCGACAGTAACGGTGACGGTGACGGTGACGGTGGCGGTGATGGTGACGGTGACGGTGACGGTGACGGTGACGGTGACGGTGACGGTGATGGTGAAGCGACGGAGAGGGAAACTGCGACGTCAAAGACGCTACCGGGTCAGAGATGGGGATAACAAAAGACAATGTTACTGCTGATAAAAATAGTCTTGGTGAAGGTGGTTGAATCTTTTGCGACAAATATGTGGCTTTGCGAACGTGAAGGTATGAACGCTCTAGGACGACAGATGCGTAGGGGGAAATAGCATTGAATTTGGTAAGAGTGGCGGAGATGGAGATCGGTGGAGTGTTGGTGGATTGGGATGGGGGATAATGAGGTAGTGAAAATGAAGGAGTAGCGGGTGGGTTGGTAGGGTTAGACAAGGTAGTGAAGACTGGAGTGGGGCATTGGTGACGACGCCAGTGACGGCGATAACAGAAATAGAGCTGGTAGTGGATGTAATCATATTGGTTTTGATGTAATCATTGCGAAACTGCTGAAAAGACAATAGGCGACAGAAGCCTGGGTATGAGAAGAGATCAAGGAAATTGTCAAAGTGAAGGTGATGAAGAGGAATGGCGGTGGCGGGGATGGTGGCGAAGGTGGTGGTGACGGCGGTAACGGCGGAGGGGGCGGAAGCGGCGGTGGCGGCGGAGCTGGCGGTGGCGGCGCTAGTTGTAGAGGTAGCGGTGGCAGCGGAGTTAGCGGTGCCGACAGCGGCGGAGGTAGCAGAGGTAGTGGTGCCTGCGGTGGCGGTGGCGATGGGGTGTGAAATGTCAGCGGTTGCGGCGGTGACGGTGGGGCGGACAGTGGCACCGATGACGGCGGTGGCGGCGGTGGCGGCGGTGGCGGCGGTGGCGGCGGTGGCGGCGGTGGCGGCGGTGGCGGCGGTGGCGGCGGTGGCGGCGGTGGCGGCGGTGGCGGCGGTGGGGCTGGCAGTGGCACCGGGGGCGGCGGTGGCGACGGTAACACCTATGTCGGCGATGACAGCGGTGGTGATAGTGGTGGCGATGAGCATGATATTGGTGGTAATGATGATAGAGGTGGTAGTGGTAATAATTATAGCAGTGGTATTGGCGTGGGTGGTGGCAGCAAAGGCTTGCTTTTTTGAAGGGTGTGGTGGTGGTGGTGGTGGTGGAAGCTCTGGGGGCAGAGGCGGGCTTGGAAGCGGTCGACGAGGCGTCGGCGAGGGCGTTGGCGGTGGAGTAAAGACGGGAGATTGCGGCAAGTGCGGAGGTCTTAGGTGCTTCATTATAAACACAAATTCATAAGCAGCCGCGTTAAGTCACAGGCCATGTAATTTCGTTGCGCATCCGTTCTCTTCGTAGAGCACTGCGGAGGGCAGGGACACCTCCCCTTCTATTGGTCTCCCGTTCCGTCAACTACGTTACAAATAAATCACATGAGATTTCTCGTATTTATAAATGTTTCTACCAATGCTTTGTTCATACCTCCTGGTTGAAAGTAGGTGATTTCAAAGGAAACGATCATGCTGCTTTCGAAACTCATTATGAAAAGTTTGTATCACACAAGGTTCAAAAGATATGAACATATTTAGTTTTTGAAATAGACAAAATCCATTCCTAATTTCCACATTGTCACTCTGGTTATATTACTACTAAATTTTACGAGTATCCTTCATATCAGGTAAGAACATGTTAAAATGGAATACGCACATTCGTGAAACAATATGCAGACATTAAAAAGGTTTGTTGCAATTCTTCAAAAAATTGGTAGAATACTCCACAACACTGGAATGACAATGATTTGAGTTTTTCACACAAACACAACCGAAGGTTCTTTGTACTGATGACACAACACTGGTGAGCATTGTGTGTGAGCAAACTCCGTGACACAACACTGTGAGCAAACTCCGTTTCATGGTTATGAAATACGAGTTTGCACGTGGTTGAAGTTCCTTCTGTTTCACATACATTCGCTCATCTTTGATTTATTTCAGTAACAGAGTTTTCAAGTTATACTTTTCGAACTTGAATTTGCATGTGAAATGTTCATTTTCGACTTATTAATATATTAAAATGTAACGCAAATGTAGCAATATATAAAATATGTAAAAATATGTAAAATAAAAATAGTTCCAATTCGTTCAGAATGTCGTGTCAATTTTAAAAAATGTTAGTGAGTGCAGGTATCTTGTCCCTGTAAAAAATTGTATTTACGTGAAACTCCGTTGCCTACTGATCACAAACACGTCAGCCAAAGTATAAAGAATGAACAAGTTTTGTAATTTCATGTATTTTTATCTTTGAAGTTTGGGTGATAATCTTCCACAAACAGCTATATTTTCTTTTCTTAAAGATGTCGCCTCATCATTGGATCAAAACGAGGCACCTATTGGATTATTTTTAGATCTCTCAAAAGCTTTTGACGTCATTGATCATGACATTTTACTTTCAAAATTACCTTCATATGGAATTCGTGGTATTGCTCTAGATTGGTTATGTTCGTACCTTAAACAACGATCTCAGAGAATTGAAATACCTTACTGGAATGATGGAACATTACGTACGCACCTTTCCGACTCTTTGCCCGTTGCATGTGGAGTTCCTCAAGGATCGATTTTAGGCCCTATTCTGTTCCTACTTTACGTAAACGATATGCCCTCGACGATCCGAAACGGAAGAACGGTTCTCTTTGCGGATGATACGAACATCCTTTGCAATAAAGAAACCGTAAATAGTACAATATCAGATGTTTCAAATTGGTTCCGAAATAACAAATTAATAGTAAACGAAAAGAAAACGGTTTTAATGCAGTTTTCCTTATCAAATAAACAATTCTGTGCTCCATTGAAAATGAACAGTGTACCATTAACTGATGTTAAGGCAACAAAATTTTTAGGTCTCTCAATTCAGTCAAACCTTAAATGGAACGTCCATTTAAATGAATTGAACACAAAATTAAGTTCATTATGCTACGCGTTCAGAATTCTTGCAAATTCAGTCAGCCTTCATACTGCTCGTTGTGTATACTTCGCGAATGTTCATTCCCGCCTGAGATATGGCATAATATTCTGGGGAAATACATCTTATAGCTCCCAGACTTTTAGATTACAAAAACGAATTGTACGAATAATAACCAAATCCCACCCACGTGATTCATGTAAGCCTCTCTTCATTAATCTAGGAATTCTACCATTACCGTGTCTTTTTATTTACGAATCAGTGGTTTTTGTAAAAAATGACTTGCTCAAGGGCGGGAATATTTTTTCAGAAAATGCCGAAGTCTATTACTATAACACTCGACGTAGAAATCATATTCATCAGGTGACAGTATCAACAGCTCATTACAAAAAATTCACATACAATACATGTACATTATTTTACAACACTTTGCCAGATGACATTAAACGATTAAATTCAATAGAAAAGTTTAAATCACAAGTGAAATCGTTTCTGCTGCATAACTGTTTCTATACAATTAGAGACTATACTGAGCATCACAAGAAAAGTAACATTAATTTTAACAATGATACATAATGCATTATTTACCATTTGGACTGTATAAATGAGTATAAACAACCTGTAACAACTATTGTACTACAGCTTCCGGGTCAATGACCCCCATCTCGATCAGGTTTTTCGTCCAGTTTCCCTGATCCATTGAGCAAATGCTGAGATGGCCCTTGTTTTGCTTCTGGACATAAATGTAACTTCATTTTCTGTGCACGTCTTCTAGAATTCAGTGGGAAATACAATTATTCAAATTATCGTTTCCATGTTGTCGCGGCAGGAAGTAATAAGAGCCAAAATTTATTGCTTATTTATCTTTAAAATAGATTTTATTACATGGGAGTTTTTTTATTGTTTTTTTCTCCCTTTCAAAATTCAAAATTTATTGCTTATTTACCCTTGAAAATAGATTTTTTACATGGGAGTTTTTTTGTTTTTTTTCTCCCTTTCAAAATTCAAAATTTATTGCTTGTTTATCCTTGAAAATAGATTTTATTACATGGGAGTTTTTTTTCTCCCTTTCAAAAATTCAAAATTTAAGTAGTATATGACTTAGTGTAGGGATCACAGAATTTTGAAAATGTGCACACAATTCACTTTTCCCATAGCACGTCATACGCAGTTTTTAACTGTTTTTTGACGTAAAATAAATAAATAAATACAAACGTAACGGAAGTTATCGGGTTAATTCGCACACTTTCGATGTGAAATGACGATTTGCATTTTATCAAACCAATTCAATTCTACAGAACATGTGACGAATTTCACTTTATAAAAAACACAAAACTGTAATGTATGAATGTATGCGTCACACACAAACCAAACACGAACTTCACGCGCACTGCAGGTACAGTTCCGCATGACACTGAGAATCTCCCACGTCAACAGTTGGATTTTTATATACTTGAGATAAGGTAAGGGGCTAATATAATTCCTTCCGGTGACTGATGCGCAGTAGGAAATATGATGGTGCATGTGACTTGTTTTCAAAACATCCACTAAGACCAACTAAACCACCAAGACCTACTCGTAATTCAGCGCGACTAACAGACGCGAGAATAAAGACTGCAATCTTCGAAAACAGAAGGTAAAAAAAACAAAAACACTAAAGCCAAATTTCGTCGATATGTCTTGAAAGTGACATAGATGAACTGAACAAATAATTTATTTTTAAATAGATTTTATGTGTATTGTTTCTACATATCTTATAGGTGCAATTTAAATTTATTTGTGTTAATAGCAAAATATGGTATGATACCGTACAATGATACGGTATATTTAAAAACTGTGACGTGATAGAACGTTTTTATTGTTATATTCGTAATCTATGTATAACATTGAGTATGTTGTGCACTGTGTTTTCCTGGAGGTAAACATCTTGTTTCCTAGTGTAATTAACATTTTGAACCAATTATTTACAGTTTATTTAATATATAAATAGAATAAGAATAAACTGCCTGTAAATAATTGGTTCAGAAGTAAAATATTTACATTTTGTTTAAATTTTGTCTCGCATTCTTAGTTTGTTTGTTTGTGTTTCTTTTGTTTTAAAATAAGTTTATGCCACCTGAAGGAAGCTGATGGTTTCCTCTTTAAGACATGTTTTGGTATGCTTTTTCTCTCTTCATTCTCAATTGGATTGCCTTGGTTTATCCACGTGACAGATTACTGGTATTAATCATGCACACAATATGCTAAATAACAGATGTGTAGTGTTGAGGAAAAGGGCACCTACATTTTGTGAATACAGTTTAAATGAAAGCATATTAATAATTAAAATGTATATTCTACATACAGCAAATTGCTTCAAGAACATTCAATGTTATCTTCAATGTTAATATCCTCTTACTGATTGTATTCGAGTTCAACTGTCTTGTACTTTATGACAGTTATGCATCTTCTCATGACGTGTTTCAATTAATTCTCTAATAGTCTATCGCGAGTTGTACATGCTCTGCAGACTTCCTCACCACAGTTTCAAGTAGCCTCGCGTGCATCAGGTTGCAATGCCGATTGTACCCTTTGGCTCTTTCCCTTTCCCTCGCCCTCTCCATTAACACTAATTTAGAAGCGTCCTCTTTCGCTTCCCGGCACAATAACGTGTCTACAATGCCTAGACACCTTCTCCCGAATTGTACTCCTCTCCAACAACGTCTCTACCTCGCTGTTTCCTGTTAGTTTCACTCATCTCCGTATCCCTTTCCCACATTTTTCTTTCTACGTTTACCGCCCCTTGCCATTCACCTCGACAGTATCTCACTGCCTCTCCCTTTATTTTTCAACTCCATTGTTCTACCCTTCTATTCACTCTTACATTATTTCATCCTCCCACTTTGGTACTTCTCCTTCCTTATTCATTCATCCTTACTTTTCACCCGTGTGCCTACTCATTCTCTTTATCTCTTGCTCAGCTATTTTTTAATTCCCTTCATCATCCTCACTCGGTTTTCTTTCTACTCTTTCCTTTACTATTTCTAGCTTATTCTCCTTACCGTTTTTCTTTCTACCCTTCCATTCACTCTCAATGTCTTCCACTCTCCCATCTAGTATGTTCCTTCCCCTTCCTTATCTATGCATCCTTCCTTTTCTCCCATCTGCCTTCTCAATCTCTTTCATTTTTTGCTCAGCTATTTTCTCATTCCCTTCACTATGATCCTCACTCCGTTTTCTACTCTCCTCGACCACATCTTTCCACACTTGCCTTTCCTTCCCCTACCTCCCCCCCCCAGTCACCATCCGACAACCAGATTCCTTTCCTTCCCAGTTTCGCTCACTTTCCCATCCCCAACCCCTTCCTCCGCAACGTCTCCTTCCTTTCCTCCCCTCCCACATCCTTGCTTTTCGCCATTCCTCCACCCCGCCCGCCCACTACTAGGTAGAGTTACGACATCGGCGCGCTGGGTATGAATAGTCAAAGAGGGTTTAACTCTCTCAGCCCGGGCCGGCTCTCTCAAGGAGGCGAGTGAGCAAATTGCACAAAATTAAGCAATTTCCCTGCTAATACGTTTCCCCTTAGTCTGCCTCCTCCATTATTAAGATGCGATAAGCCTCCAGCTTTATCTGTGCCTCCGCCGCGTTGCCAACGAAGGATCTTGTGGGCGGGTGCAGGCGGTCTGTGAGGTTGGGTTGGGGGACGGAGACGACTGCGGTGTGGGGAGCGGTCAGGAAGCGAAAGGAGCAGTTGCATCAACGTTTCGAGAATGAAGGAGGTCAGAAAGTCGAATGGCTTGAGAAACGCCCGTATCGGTGGGTCAGTTGCTTGAAATATACACACGCGGGGAGCCGTCCAATTGTATTGTCTCAGGTTTCATTGTCGTTTCTTCTGCAGCATGGCTCTCCGGGACAAGTATGTACTACCCTGTCCCTTAGAGAAAGTGAACATCGTTTCTTCGCTAGGGTAGTGGCTGCTTCCTCGATATGATCTGGTTCGCTTAGGCACATTAGGAATAACAGACTTGAATAATTTAACAATTATAGTTCAATTTTATTTCATTTTACTCCCGCGTATCATTTCTTGGATTTTAGTTATTTTTTTCAATTTGTACATGAATTAAAATGAATAAAATTTTTACATTATTATATATTATTTTTATATTATATTAATATATTACACTGTAATTTCAAAATTAAAATATATGATAATCATCTAACCCTTGAAAAAGTACTTAAATTACTAAATGACTTGCACTGGTATTGCCTAGGTCTTAAGGCAGCACCAGTGCCTCGTTAACGAAGTCAATATAAAGTGAGCGAAATTCGATATCTTCAAGTTAGTGTCTGATATTGAAAATGTTTTGGAATAAATAATGCGCAAATCGGGTGGTAACGATTCGGTTGTGAAAGTTGTTACAAGGTTTAGATGCCGTCTGTGAATGACTACGGAATTTTTAAAAAAGTAGTTAAAATTGTACAGTAAAATAAGAAAATATCATATTCCCCTGTGGCAGTTAAGTTGTAGAGACGTGACATCAATGTTCTCAATTTTGCAAAATTTAATGCCAATGTTCGGCACAACCAAACTTGCTTTACAGAAGCAGGTTTTAAAATGCGAAGGTAGAACACACAAATGTGCTGAGCAAGTGTAAAGGAAATGAAAACGAAATTACGGTACAAACTTACGTCGGCGTACTTATTTTTCCTTACTTTTGCCAACATTGCAGCTCCCTGCACAAAATATTTCACAAAGAAAGCTCGAAGATAAACAGATCAAAATAGTACTAGCAATAAAAATAATATTTTGTTTGAAAATAATTGTGTATTCATATCAATATAAAGTTCACGAATTCAAGTCATGAATTAGCGAAAAAATACTGAAGTACTAATATTTGATAAAGTATAAAAAAGGCACCCCTGAAACTGTCAGCTTGTTTATTCCCGTTCAAATGTAAGTTCAAAATTATATTCAAATAAATATAAATTATCTTCAAAATAAAATTTAATGTTTTTTATTAAGTATTACTACATTTACTTGCTTTATTTCATTATTGTTTAATAGAATTCATTATTTCTTAGGTCGATATAAGACGTTAATTTTCTATGAAATGCAAGCTTTTTTTACAGTCGAGATGATTTTCACATGTAAGTTAGATGTCTTCGTTTTCGGAGCAACTACTTAAATTCACAAGAAATATACTAACTTGAAGGTTATATTTTTAAAAATCGCACACAGAAATGATATTTGCATTTCAATTTTGGTACTCAGGTATGGACTATTTTTACTGCCTTTTTGTTTTGGACAGCTTTGTGAATAGTGGTTTATACTCATAAATTCTCTACTTAAAATTCATTAATGTGGATGGCGTTAACAGGATGTCTGTTTGTGAAGGCGGTAATTCTGCGCTTGCATCCTCACAAAATAGAGAAAATAGTCACACATGTCGTGGCGGAAAATGAGCTTTGCAAGAATGTAGGTCACAGTATACACGCATTATGCGATTTAGTGATATCACAGTATACTGCACTTCCTAAAACAGTACTGGGTCTGCAGTCTTACTGTGTGCATAAGTGTGCATAAGCACCCAGTAGGTGCTCCGTGTAAATGAAAAAAAATTCACCTGTGTATTATACTTACTTCCCAGTGAACAGTGTCTAGAACATCAAGATTTCCACCAAATAAAAAGTAGGCAGTTATGAAAAATTATAGCATTCAATAACAAAGAACGTCTAATTTCTCCACAAAATGTAGAGATTCACAAATATTATTAAATATTTTTCAAAAGGTTGATTACTAAACTTCAAACGAGCAACAGATTAAAAATAGCACAAACTTTAGAAAGAAAATGAACTGCTCAAAGAAATCAGTATCACAATGCAATCCCGTTACCATCATCTTTAATATGATGTAGCTGCATTTAAGAGAGAAGTGTGAACAATCCTTTCCTTCATAATTGCAACTTCATTTTCTCTGTGAGAACACCAATTTGAAGTGGAAGCACTGGTGAACAAGCGAGTGGAGATAAGGAGCGGCGCATGCAGGTATGAAAAGTGTATGTGTGTGTGTGTGTGTGTGTGTGTGCGTGTGTGTGTGTGTGTGTGTGTGTGTGAGAGAGAGAGAGAGAGAGAGAGAGAGAGAGAGAGAGAAAGAGAGAGAGAGAGAGGAGCATAGGAGAGGTGAGCAAAAAGTCGGGCGAAACTGAGCGAAAGGTTGAACGAAGAGGCAGGAAGAGGGCGGGGAATGGGTGAGCAAATCGCGGGTAAAGGGCAGACGAGCGTGAGGGAAAACTAAGAAGAAGACGGACTTTCCAGGATGTTAGTAGGGGAGCACGAAAGAGAGCGGGCGAGGAGAGTGACTGGGCAAGGTGAGTGTGCTGGTGAGAGGTGAGAGT
The DNA here is from genome assembly GCA_011170035.1 of Teleogryllus occipitalis. Classification (NCBI taxonomy): domain Eukaryota; kingdom Metazoa; phylum Arthropoda; class Insecta; order Orthoptera; family Gryllidae; genus Teleogryllus; species Teleogryllus occipitalis. The sequence goes on from BLKR01003990.1 coordinate 116,895, forward strand.
TCACACGAGAAAGTGAGAGGATGGGCGAGTGAATGGACGGACGGTCACTAAGCGGGTGGCGGGACGCCGGAGGATGGGATGCAATGCAAAAATGCGAGTGGCAAGTAACAAGCGGTGGGTAGTGGAGGTGGGTGGCGAGTGGTATATGGCGGGCGGGCGTGTGGTGGGTGGTTGATGGTCAGTGGTTGGGCGGGAATGGGGAGGTTGGACAGGACGAGGGCAGACGTGCGGACGATTGGGCGAGCGGAGGACGATGGGGCAGGCGGGCTGACGGACGGGTAGTTGGACGGGCAGAAGGACGGACGGACGGGCAGAAGGACGGGCGGACGGGCAGAAGAACGGGCGGACGGGCGGACGGGCGGACGGGCGGACGGGCGGACGGGCGGACGGGCGGACGGGCGGACGGGCGGACGGGCGGACGGGCGGACGGGCGGACGGGCGGACGGGCGGGCGTGTGGATGGACGGGCAAGCGGGAGTATGGACGGGTGCATGGATAGGCAGATGGATAGGGAGATGGACGGACAGATGGGCGGGCGGGCAGTGTGCAGAAGGCGGAGGCGATGAGAAGTGGGCGGGGCCGCGTGCGGGCCGTGACAGCCGCGAGGCCCCACACGTCCGCGAGCGCGGGCGGGAGAAGCGGACGAGCCGACGAGACGGCGCGAGCGCTCGGCAAATTACTCGGAGCGGTTGAGGCGCGGCGCAGCGCGAACACACAGCACGGACACAACGGCGCCCGCGGCGACGCGTCTGCCTACGCTCGGCGGCGCCCGCCAACGCCCGCCGCCCGCCGCCCGCCGCCCGCCCCCCGCCGCCCGCCGCCCGCCACCCCGCCGCCCGCCGCCCGCCGCCCGCCGCCCGCCGCCCGCCGCCCGCTGCCCGCCGCCCGCCGCCCGCCGCCCGCCGCCCGCCGCCCGCCGCCCGCCGCCCGCCGCCCGCCGCCCGGGCGCCGCCCACCACCCACCACCGCTCGCCCACTGGAGACTCGCCCGCTACACGCTCTCTCGGCCCGCCCACGGAGGGTATTCATTTGATAAACTACCGACGCATTTACTCATCAATAAATGTAACACATGTCAGCGGTTTCGTGTATGTAGTGTATCGGACTGTTGTATGCATGGTTGTGGGTTCAAAGCCGATCGAAGTCGTGGATTTTAAAGGGCAAAAAATCCTTCGTACGTCTTTCTTCGGAGGGGAAGTGAAGCCTGCGATCCCATGTTGTAGATTTACTGCATGTAAATGATTCTGGAGCCTAAAAGACGCCTCTGAGCTCAATTCAAAACTGTTTATTTTGTCGCCCGAGCAATACTTGCTAGATAATGAAGGGAGCGTAACGAAATTTGCGTGATCAGACGGAAGATTTGATTTTTTCTTGTTTCCTGGCGCATTAACTGGTATGGTCATCAGTTCTGTGTTTTCATCACGAGTTCATAGTAAGGGTTTTTTGTCACAAGTAGCGTTAATTTTATCATTGAAGATAATGTCTGGTGCCGACCAACACTAGAGCTTACCGGGTTGCCCCTAATCATATTTCTCTTAACAGTGGGGCTGCGGCCCTGCTGGTACAAACTGGAACCTCCCTACAGGTATCCCAACATTTTTGGCAGTGTGTCTGTAAATGTGTGTGTAAGGGATGAGATTACGACAAATAACTGGAAGGAAGGATTGAGCAAAATCCTTGACCCGATTGTCAGGATACTGCTCCGAAATTCGCCCGGTGTATATCGGAGATACCACGCAAAACAACCTATCACAGGATCCGGCCGCTATACTTCTCCTCCAAACAGTGTCTGAACTCCAACTAGCCCTCTAGCTAATATCGAAAATCCTGCCACCGTCGGTATTCGAATCCTTGAACCTCCTGGCCACATGCACTGTGGTGACATCAGTTGATGCCCGGAGCCACCTCGGCCGGCATATTTGAGTAGAAATACATAGAGTCGTAGAGGAAAATGAGTAAATGCTGTAAATTTTGGAGTAAAACGCGTTCGAAATTTTCGGTCAGCTGAACTCTGATGTTTTATGTAAATCGCGGAAGCCGAAGACCAGAGCTTCATATTGTGATATTTTTATTAATAGAATGTTTTAGGTTGATGCTCAGTAGAAAACATTAAGATTATTATTTGGAATAAGCACATACATTCTAATTTCTTTGTCAGTTTTCTAATACAAACTGTACAGATTACAACTTTATAAAAATATTAATATGTCAATCACATCCTGTATTTAGATCACAACCCGAAGTATCTGTCCCATCTGCACTGCAATGCGCATATGATGTTCGTCATCATCTGTCATCTGTCATATCAAATATTTTTAATATATTGCACTTGCATATATAAACAAGCCAAGCAACAAATCAGCTCCACAAAGATCAAATCATATTTTTATAGTATGTTTATGTACGTGTGTGTGTGTGTGTCTCTCTCTCTCCAACTCTCTCTATCCAACTCTCTCCCTCTCTCTCACTCTCTCTCTCTCTCTCACTCTCTCTCTCACTCTCTCTCTCACTCTCTCTCTCTCCACACAAATATACCCTCACATATACCTCTTCACAGATACACTCTCATATCCATCTCACAAAATCTCGATTTCCAAATTCCCGTGGGACACCTGAGGTCTTGTAGAATACATAATGAACACAGTGACTTAAACATCTGATAACGCGGTCGGTATATGAAGAGATAAGCGTAACCCCAATTCAATATTATGCAAAACCTAAGCAGCGCCCCACCATTCCTTCACAAATTCTCGCTTTCCATTATCACGACTCCCAAGCTCTCATCCTTTCGGTTCAGATTCCTCGCGTCCCATCCCGTAACCCTGCACCACGCAGCCACTCTTCTCCGTCAGCGCGGTTCACCCGCGCCGCCGCCGCCGCGCCCCCTAGCCACTCCAGGCGGCGCCGAGGGGAAAAAAACAAACAAGCGACGCAAGATGGCGGACCGCGCAAGATGAAAATCCTCTCGTGCGCAGGGCGGCCCAGCGCGACGCACACTGGGGACGGCGCTGCTGCATACGGAACGCAGAGCGGCCGCCCTCACCGCACATATGCCGCTCGACGCTCCACTCTCACCGCCCCGCCCCCGCCTCTCCGTCCCCCGGTGCGTTTAGTGACTGCGACTAACCCTTCAGTCCCGTCTCCGCGCGCCGAGCTTTCTATAATTCAGGTCCGCTGTTTAAAGCTATGAAAACAAGGGTAGTGACCCCGCCAAACAAAGGGGAGGGCCAGACGGTAAGCGGCGACGGAAAGGATGAAGTAGAGTAGGGGAGGGGAGGGTAGAGTGGAGAGGATGACGAGGGCGGTGATAGTGGCGAGAGCGGTGGAGCAGACGGGGAGACGTGTGTTGGAGGGATGGGGAATACAGGGATGTTGGTGGGGTAGGAGTGATGTTGGGAGGGGTAGGGATGTTCGTGGGGATGGACCGATGTGGGAATCTGAGGCCGTGGAGTTGATGGAATGACGATTGATTGATTGATTTTTTCGTGTTTCCGGGCGCGTCAACTGCTTCGGTCATTAGTCCCGTTAGTGTAGTGCATGTTTTTTCTCGGGTGATTTTCCCTCGCTGGATGGCCAAATCCGACACCGACCTACCGTCGGCTACTGGGGTTTCCCCCTAACCAGGACTCTCCCACCAGAGGGGCACCGCCCCAGCCGCGACAAGCTCTAAACTCCCGACCGGTCTCCCAGAAAATGTTGTAGTGTAGTGCATGGTAGTGTAAGTGAGTGTGTAAGGGGAGAGGATAGGACAAGGAAGAAGAAGGACAGATCGCGCGCGGTCCGTGGCCCGTTTGTTAGGGTACTGCTCCGGCATTCGCCTGGTGTAGATCGGAGAAACCACGGAAAACTACCGATCAGAGCAGCCGGCCGCTAGCATTCTTCTCTAGACAGCAACTGAATTCGACCTAACTGAAAAGCTAGTATCGAAAATCCTGCCGCCATCAGGACTCGAACTTAGGACCTCCCGGTCAAAGGCGCTGCAGTGACAACAGTTGATGCACTGAGCCACCGGTCCCGGTTGGAATGACGAGAATATTGGAGAATCAAAGGGGTATGGCATGGGACCATGCCCCCTCCCAAAGGTCTAGAGAAAATCGTTTGTTACATTTTTATTTGCCAAAACGTATTTAAATATTCGTTTATGTTACAATTATGAAATCATTTAAAAAATAATATTGTACAGTATCATATTTACACTAAAAAATTAAACAATATAATAACAAATACGTTTATTATTGAACAAATGTATATGATGCCCCCCCCCCCGCTAAATGATCGGCTACATCCACCCCTGGACGGGAGCGGCCACGTTGAGACAACAACGACGAGTGCGGTGGCGACTAGAACTGAACCTCGGGGAAGAAGGTGCTCACGGTGGCGAGGCATATGATAGTGGCGGGGATAGTGTGGTCCGCAGGCATAACGGGGAGCCTTGGGGATAGCAACGAGGGGACTTTGCCGATTCCACAGTATCACTTAACGCAGAGTTGTTGATGGAGATCGCTGCAGTGAGAACTTCAGATACTGATGAGGCGTCTGCAACAACGAGGAGCATACAAGCGTAGGAGGAACGTACGACCGTGTAGTATTGTAGACGAGGACGTCAAGGGGCAAGAACGGCGCAAATAACGCACACTATGGAGACCGAGAAGGCGATGACGATTGATAGAAGGAAACGGCTGGGGGAAAACGGCCTGAAACTTATGATCGACCACGCAAGAGAGGTATCGGTGGTGATCGACTACGGTAGAGACGACGAGAGCAGTAGATTGATTCGTTATTTCCTGTTTCCGGGTGCGGAACTTCTATGGTCTTTAGTCCCGCAAGCTGTAGGGAATGCATTATTGTCACGGGAGGTGGCGGTGATCTTTCTCCGCTGGCTCGTGAGATTCCGCGCCGACATACTCGTTGGCTTGCAGGGTGTTCCCGGCCAAGAATTTCCCACTAGAGGGGCACAATCTCAGTTGGGGCAAACTGTAAGCTCCCGACGGGGTCCTTTGACATATATGATAGTGTAGTGCGTGTAAGTGTGAAAATAAGTAAAGGGAGAGGATATGACAAGGAAGAGAAAGGAAAGATCGCGCGCGAACCGAGGCCCTTGTGTTAAGGTACTGCTCCGGCATTGGCCTGATGTTGATCGGAGAAATCACGGAAAAATACCGATCAGAGCAGCCGGCCGCTAGAATTCTCCTCCAGACAGCGACTGAATTCGACCTAGCTATCTATCTAGTGTTCAAAATTCAGCCACCACCGGGGCTCGAATCCTCGGATCTCACGGTCTTTCCTTCCTCTTCCTTGTCCTATCATCGTCCCTTACACACACAGTTACACTTACGTATGTTACAGTATCACACACGCCGGGAGACCGGTCGGGAGCTTAGAGCTTATCCCGGCTGGGGTGGTGCCCCGCTGGTGGGAGATACCTGTTTGGGAAAACCCTGCTAGTCGACGGTAGGTCGGCGCCGGATCTTGTTATCCTGAAGGGTAAAGTCACCGCACCTCCTGATTAAAAACATGCACCATATTTACAGGACAAATGACCTCAGTAGTTGACCCACCCGGAATCAATAAAATCAATCAATCGGAGTGGGCAGTACAGATGGCAGGACAGAAGGGAGCAGCAGGGACGGTAGTGGCAGCTGGGTCGAGGACAGTGAAGTGGCCGGATTTAAGGAAGGGGCGGTGGATGCACGCGGATGCGTCTGGGGTGGCAGGGATAAAGTGACATTGAAGAGAGGGAGGGAGGGAGGCGGGGTTAGAAGAGTTAGCAGACCTCCCATGCAGCGCAGTCCTGACTCTCCAACCCGCAATACTCAGGAGTCCTGACTTCCAGCAGACGCTGTAGTGGCTCTCTTAAAGCGAGGGGGAGAACAAAAGTTTCTCGAGTGTTTACGCTATTGTACCTAGTTGGGAGAATTCTCTAGACAGCGTATGGATGTACACTGGGAGGGTAATATGAGGCTTAAATTTATTGACGTCTCTGTAATATCTTTAAATTAATTAAAAAACGGTTAGTAAAGAGAGTCGTTGAAATTTCTATGTAATAAGTCGTAAAATGGGTTGATACTACATATATGTATGTAACTAAATATAAGTCTTGTGTTTATTAGTATGCTCTAGCAGTTTTCAAATATTTGCAATATTCCACAATTACGCAAATCGAAGCAAAGCAAAGAGAATACAAGTAACAAGTCTACGAAAGTATTCTGAATAACTCCACGAACAAAAGTAATAGCATTATAAATTTCAAAATAACAAATTAAATTAGATAAATCTGCTTATCTTCAATGATAAGATATTTCAACAATAGATACTAAAATTTCCGAAAAATTTCACATGAATTAGCGGATTTCATTTATAATGGTGCAACCGAACTATAATTGTGAATTTAGCGAAAGCAACACGAATGATAAGTGACAAGGATGATTAAATAAGGATTTCGCTAGTTTAAATAAAAGGAATTGTATTCACCTACATTCATTTGGTTAGCAGCTTTTGATGGGATAGCCATCACCGCAAGATTCATCGTCCGTGTGCTCGAAATCCGACTCGCAGCCTATAGTTTAGACGGTTTACCGTCTAAAGTTGCTAATATACTCAAAAAATATTTTATTAGAAAAAAACATTTTATTTAAACTATTCGAATGTCGACATTTTACCAATACACCTAATTATAGTTATGATATTTATAAAATAGTTCATTGTTAAACACTCTTTCAAAATATCACTAATAAGCGAGTACTATTGCTTGCGGGTGCATCCACTACTGTTCTGTAGACACGTAAGTGTTGCATGTTATTATACCCAGGGATGTAGCGACGTTGCTATCCGGTTAGAATTTGAGATTTCGCAGTGCGGTGCGGTTTGCAGTGCCCCTTCCCCCTCAAAGTATACCACCCAACTGAGTACCACCTCAGCCGAGGTAAGCTCTCAGTTCCTACCTGATCTTTCAACAAGTTTGTTACTTGAATGTACTATATCTTAGTGCCTGTGTAAGGGAAGAGAAGAGGTCAAAGATAGAAAGGGAAGATCGCGCGCAGTTCTTGGTCGGCTTGTGAGGGTACTCCGGCATTCGCCTGGTGTTCATCGGAGAAAACACGAGAACATAGCGAACAGCGCAATCGAACGCTAGAATACTCTGAGAGACAAATAGAATACGACCCAGGGAAGTACCTCTCCCCCACCGTCAGGATTCGAACCCTAG